>CATLJY010000335.1:0-15706 GCA_949987705.1 Thereva unica | reverse complement strand
AAAGGAAAAAATAGTGTACTCTTCCTAATTGAAATTATCAAAGAACCCAGTTTTTTGGTGGCAGCGGTTGGATTTAAATTTTTATTTTGCTACTTGGCTTTCATGAAGGTAAAAAGTTCGTAGATTAAAGTGATTCTCTCGTGAAAGGAAAGTTTAGTGTACCCTTCTAAAATCGAAGTTACCTAAGACCAAATTTTTGGTGGCAGCGGTTGAATTAAAAATTTCAGTTTGTGACTAGGCTTTCATGATGGTAATGAGCTCGTAGATTGAAGTGATTCTCTCGTGAAACGAAAGGTTAGCGTATCCTTCTAAAATCAAAGTTACCAAAAACCACATTTTTTGGTGGCAGCGGTTTGTTAAAAGTTTATTTTGTGACTTGGCTTTCATTATGGTAAAAAGTTCGTAGGTTGAAGTGATTCTGTCGAGAAAGGATTATTTTTTCAGTATTTCTAAAAACGTTCTCTGTATTTGCGGTGATTTTACCTTAAAATTTTTTGAATTAAATTCCACGTGTTTTTTTCATTAAATTTTCTATCTAATTTCCAACACGTGTTTATTACAAAACGCAAAATATTTTTGCAAATAAATTTCAGACGCTATATTTTTACTTATAAAGACATTCCAGGATTAATTTGACATATGTCAAAATGAAATATATATGTCAAATTTCAGCTCGCCATATTCAACTTGTCACAAATGTCACGAAATTCAACTCCTGCGCGTAAATTTGCGACACGTGCTGTATCTTTGATATGAGACTGGTCTAAATGAAGTCTCTTTTTGACCTTGAGATTAAATGATAAATATGGAGCTTATTCAAAAATAGCGCGTTTCGTGTTAAAAATTATTACTTGTAAGGTAAAAATAAAAAAAAGTTATTTATCTTTTAAATTGCAAAGTGAGTTTCGGAAGGTTGTCTATGACGCGGTAGTAATTCTGAAATCAATCATTTTTTTTCTAATCTCTTCATGGATGAGCATATCCGCAGTTACTTCCTTCTCTTAAATGAAAATCCTCGCCTTTCCAACATGTCAAATTATTAAAGCAAGGATTTTCATATGAGAAGCCCTTAGGACCGCCAATCTGTTCATAGCACACTATGCAGACATTGATTCACGAAAGTCTGCAAGCTACATGATATTCCCAAACCATTGCTATTTGAGGTTTAACAACCGTAAAAGAGATCTCACTTGACACGTTGGTTTTAATGATTTCAAAATGTTGAAGGACCAGATGTCATATTTTTTTTGGGGGACATACCCTTCAACTTCACCGTCGTCATGGTTCTATACGAGCTTTTGCACACAAAAAAAAAATCTGGAAATACACAAGGAAAAAAATGTTACAATAATTTTCGACGTTTCGACGATGTATGAAAGGGTGAACTCGAACCACCCAAAACATACCAGGTACATATGTACCTAGTTAGAAGAAGTAGAAGGGGTATGCTTTCAAGTAAGAGATTTTGCTGTTGATTAAGGAGCTTTGGTTCTCTTTCTTTTTCAGCAGAATAAAGCTTTCAGGTCCTGGGGATGCATGGAAAAAAAGCTTCTGACGTGTCGTTGAAATTGGAAAACTTTTCATGGTCATATTCAGCGTCACTGACTGAAAGTTTACCTGGACGGGTTCTCTCTCCTTGTAGGGGCTCGACATGCCCTTGTCCTTGTACCATATTTGATTGTGTGCTAAAACTATCTCGACTTTCACTAAAAAAAGCTTTACTGTAGGCTGAATAGAAAAAAATTCCGTTTAAATCCTTGAAATGAGAGAATATCCTTCAGCATCTTAATCACACATACACACGACAATACGATAACGAAGAAAAGGATTTTGTCTGGCCTTAACACATAGTTAAAGACTGCTTTGTCAAAACTAAAAGAATAACAGAAGCGTGACATAAATGAAAGTAATTAACATCCTGGGAATCAGGATAATTTTCTGGTAATATCCTTTTTTGTACATGTATCCTTTTCTCCTTTCTAAATCTTTTCCTATCACACACAGAGGAATAGAATTGAATTTATTCTGTTTTTGGTATATTTTTTTATGGTATGGTGTGGTGTGCCCTGAGTCAACGTAACCATACAAGGTCATCCTGTGTCCATCCATGTACAAGATATATCCTGGCACCAGAATTTCGTTTACATAACGAAAATGAGCCTCCGACTGATCTTCCTATCTGTGGAGTAACCGTTAGACATTATACGTTATCCATTAAGTTGCACAGTCTCGTAATTTTTTGAGTGAAAGCTGAAGGAAGCTTAGCCATGGTGGATATACAGAATATGGAAGCAGAATCCTGTAGCAAGGATATTACGTTGAATATAGAAACAGAATGAATATTCCTTAGTGGGGGTGTGAGGGCGACTTATAAGATGATTCTCTGTCCACAATCATTTTAGGCTCATCAGTATATTCAATCACTGACTTTGTGTACATCCTGTATATATATACCTATCCAAGTATATACTTGTATAAGCTAAGAATGAATCCTTATAAGGACGATACTATGGATATTTTTGCGGTGCGGTGAATCTTGTTGTATATACATACATATATATCTAACTTTCTTTTTTGGTTTTCTTTTGTTTGTTTATTTAAGTTTTGTTTGTGTGTGCGAATTTTTATTTGATCCTGTTGTTGTCATGAGTTATTTTTCATGGATTTTTATGAGTTTACTCACTGAGGATATACTCAAAAGTTTGAGGCAGTAATAATCATTGACTTCGGGGACGATGATAATGATGATGACGATGGCTTCTTGAGAGGGTGAATTTTATTTTTTTTTTTTTTCATTTCTAGTCTCCGATATTAAGTTTAACGTTTAAAGAAAAAGTTTTTTTTTTGTTGGTGGAAGATAAATGGTCATGGAGGCGTCTGACTACTTATTCTCGATGATTTGTGTTAGTTATTAAAGTTTTTTTTTATTTTTTGGCTGGTGATGATATTTATTATTGATAAAAATGGAATTTTTATGGATGATTGATGATTGTGAGTTTTTAGTAAGCTATCAGAAGAAGGCTTTAATTATTCATTGCTTCTGTTAATATTTCATAAACAGATTGACATTGAAATATTGTTGAATTTTTTTTTAGATTTGTGTAAAAGAGCATTCAACTGTTTTTCAATTTGAATTTTTTATGGGGATAGATCTTAAATTTATATATTTTAATATATTTACTCATATATTCATTGAAATCGAAGAGATTTTTTAGTAGCATGAATAAATATGGCTATGAATAGTAGTAGATGCACCCAATTTGGACATAGTTCTATTTCATTTATGGGAGAGTCGTCGAAATTGGTGAAATTGTAATAGTTTTAAAATCTTAACTTTTAGATTGCATATGTTTCTTTAAAGTTATAGCTGGAATGAGATATTTGCTTTAAACATACTCCACTTTGATCCGCCTCTTTCTTGCCAGTTTCTAATGCTCAATGCCCTTAATTAAATATGTTTCTACACTGTCGATCCATCGCTTTTTTGTCCATCCCCGGCCGCGGTTACGCTTTGGGTATGTATACAAGTTTGACACTTGAATCTACTCATACTGCTTAACTTGACCTACCCAAAGAAACCTTATAGCCAAGATTTCACTATATTCTACTTTTTCATCAGTTTGTTTTTGTGTATGTAAAAGAATGTAACCTCCTTATTCATCTCTTAAAAATACGTGGGTTAGTTTAATTGGATAGGGTCAACCTCGATTTTCCGACAATCGAAAGCGAAACGCAGCCAGATCAAGGTCTTAAAATTCTAAATTAGCAAGCAAGCTGAAGAAGGAACTGAGTTCTCTCGCTAGGCTGGACGAGATCAATAAGTAAATTATCAACTGAAAATATAAATTGAAGAGGGCACCTTCAAAGTCTATTACAAAGGCCATGAAGATATGCTATATATAACATGGAGCAGAATCGTCTTTAAAGAGGTGTAAAACAACCAAACATTGCTTCTGGCTATCGTGGGACAATGACAGAGCGCCGATTCATAATGCAGAAATTAAGATTTACAAATTGAGGCCTGTGCTTTCCCGATTCAAAATTTATAGTAATTTAAGTCATAACGTCCAGTAATCGAACTTATCAATGTCCTGACATATTTCTTATTGCGTCCAAGCAATTCCGTCACCGCATTACTAGACAGATCAGTAAGGTCAGTAGCGGCCATACAGAACTCGCGATATATTTGATTAAGGGTCGATCGTTTCAAGCCATCTTCAATAAACTACGGGGTACAACAACTCCGCAGTCAGCTGGTCCCAAGTCCAGGGTGTGAAGGGAGGAGGGTGGTTAACATGCCGAATTTCCCAGAATCGGAATAGGTTGAGTCTATAACACCTATGAATCCACATGCTTGGGACAGACCCACAGAGATCTGCTCTATCATCAGATTGTCTACCTATTGGTTCCAACATATATTGGAGCCTCTAAGTTTTTTCTTCTCGAACTAAACCTATATTTGCCTTAAAAGACCAGCTTTTTCAAATGCGGCAGTTTTATTTCCTCATACACGGTACCGGGCCCATTTTATCTCGATTTATACCTACTCTAACGCATCAACTGGAGACCATCAAGTATGTTCTGCATTCACTTAGACCTGTTATCTTAATGGGGGGGAGGTTTGGAATTTTCAGCATACAGAAACTCTAAGATCTCGTTGAAAAGGAGCCTGCCGGGTTGCCAGTCTAACGGCTTGCCGATGTCCAGGAGGGCCGGAATGCCATTGGACAATGCGAACATTCGGTCCAAGTTGAATACGTTGAGAATGGATAGGAAAGGAGAGTCAATGTATACGCAGCGCCCCCGCCAGAGACTAATTCTTCACTACTAGGTGAAGCGGATGGAGGCTCAGTACCCAATCTGCGATATCTTAAGATGAAAACAATATAGTGTCACTGCAAATCTAAGCTTTTCCTAGTTTTTTATTTGAAAACACTTTAGGTCAGTGGTTCCCAAACTTTATTTCGTACGGAACCTTTCTACAATGTATAAAATTTGGCGGAGCCCAACGATGAAAAAATATATGTATATATTTATCCATTAATATATTTTAAAACGTTTTTATTAGCTCGCTTTCTTGTCTGTCTGTTTGTCCGGTAAATATCTTGCAATCGATTTTTTGAATACTTTCGGTTACCCGATCATCCTGAAATTTTGCACACAACTTCAGCTCCGATGACAATGCAATGTGGTATACTCATTATACCGTTAGATCCATGGCGGCCGTTTCAAGATGACGGGTTACTGTTTTCTTCACGGAACAAATTTTGCAATCAATTTTTCAAATATTTCCGGATATCTTATCATACTGAAATTTTGCATACAGCTTTAGCTCCGATGACAATGCAATATGGTATACTCAATATACCTTTAGATCCATAGCGGCAGTCTCAGAAGGGCGGATTGAGATATTCTTCACAACCCCTTCGACATGGGTATCAAATGAAAGGGTATGATAAGTAGAACACCATAAGCAATATAGTGTACTCAATATATCGTTTGGAACATGGCGGCCATCTCAAGAGGGCAGATTACAATTTTCTTCACAACACCCTCTACATAGGAATATGGAATGGCGGGCAAAATGTTACGCGGCGTGACGTAGACCAAATTTCAAGGAAGAAGGGCCACTCGCACTTTCTGATTAGCAAGAACTCGTTAAACGGCCGGCGAGTCTGCGAATGTATTTGCGTTTCGGCGCTGGTGATACGGAACCCTAAAATTTTTTCGTGGAACCTTAAGGTTCCGCGGAACCCACTTTGGGAATCACTGTTTTAGGTATTCTATTTTAACGTCACCCATTTGATTAGCATTGTAAACACTTTTAATACACTTAAATGTTTTTAAAAAATGCCTACAGTGTTAATCAAATTGGTGACCCCAAAACAAAACGCTTTACGCGTTTTGAAATAACGCACTTTCAAAAGCTGAGATTTGCAATGGTCATGGACCTGGACTTAGTGTTTGAGATTTTGAAGGTCATGCAAATTGACACTTTTCCCCAATTGGCTTCTGGGATTTCTTCCGTTAGCCTGAAAATTATTGAATGTCCCCGTTGAAGGCTTTCTAGCCATTCGCCCTTAGCCTTTGCCTACAGCTAACAAATTTTTTCTACTTCAAGATGTAATGGTACAAGGCTGAGATGAGTCTAAATCGTTAAGATGATATTCACTTCGGCCTGTTATCTTACTACAAAAACTCTGTGCCACTACACTAAGTTCACGAGTTTCATCATTGTCCTGAGTGGGTAAGGCTGCCGACTGCCATCCCAGAGGCTCGTGAGCCGAATCCACTCCCCACTATTGTCTTTTCATTTCTTCAATTTAGATAACACTCGTTATTTATTTTTTTCCTATTCTTTCTTCCGTCATCACCTGCTGGACTACTAAGTCAACGTTCCTTTGCGGTAGTATTTGATTGGAGCTGATGAAAAAAAATCGTGCCTTCCTTTGGCCGAACTTTAGCTCCTCCAACTACTATTTTTCGACTGAGGTTTTCTGTCCTAACCGTCCTGAACCGTCGCCAGTACAAATCCATCGAATGTATAAACTTAGAGCATTTGCTACAATGTCAAACGATGTTTTGTGAAAGACTCTCCATCAACATCGAAAAAGACCGTCGGAGTAATTTATAGCTGTATTTAAAGCTGATCCTGATATCAGATTGTTAAAGTCTTGTCTTCTGGAAGGAACAGATCAGGGAACTGCATGATCCAAAATATTGATTTCCATCGTTCTAGAGAAAAAACTACCATTTAAGTTGTATTTCTTAAAAATCACTATGTTCGATACTCTGACGTTGAATAAATTAGTATCGATCAATGAAGATCAATAAGTACTTTTGGTATTTCCTTCGTTCTGTTCTGTTCTGACAATTTTCAAATTTCTTAGAATTAATCCTAGTGATTTTGGATCTTTTTAACCCATTTTGACTGGATTATAAGATGTCCCAAAATTTTGGGACACTTACATATCCATTGGGACAATTGAAATTGAAATGAAATGCAATTTTGGAAATATTATCAAAAAAATATAACAAATAAAAACACCAAAACTGTTAGTCGTTTCTCCAATTAAATTTATTTTTATTTTTATTAAAAAATCAATAATTTTTGTGTTTTTTTTTTTATTTTTACAATTTTCGAAATTAGACAAAAACAAAATATTAACTTAAAATTATAAATCTTGACCCTAAAATACAAAAGTAATCAAAGTGCAATTATATAAATCCCTTTATAAAAAAGGACGATTTTTGACAATACACTTTAATACACTTTCCGGTTAAGGAAAATAAATTTGTTGTGTTTTTTATGCTTTTTTAAAAAAGGAACAAATTATTTCTGTATGGAATGTTTGTGTATGGAGTTCAAATATTTTCAAATAATATAAAATAAAAATTAATAATTGTATATAGAGCTGCTGCTGGATCCTTCACCGAATTCTTTGCGCGTGTTATAAAATTTATAATTTTTTCAGTTAGTAAAATTAAGAAAAAATTGTGTCAGTTTTTTAGTTTTTGTTTTTTTTTTTTGTATAATGAACTTAAAGTAAATTTTATTTTTGTTTATAACAAAAAATTTTTAAGGGAAAAGTCAACGGCCTTGAGATAAGAAATAAAGAAGTTAACTTTTAACATAATCCACATTATTTTTTGTGTATACCCCGAAGGATTAAAAGTTTTTTTATTTTGTTATAAAACAAAGCTTAAAGCTTATGGAATTTTGCTGGATTTTAGTAATGTGGTTTAAGTTTAAAGGGTAACCAAAAAATGTGATAATTTTTGTGCAGTTATTAAAATTTATTAAAAAAAATTAAAATCTCTTAACTTAAATGAAAATTGTTTAAGGCTTTTCAAAGATTGTTACAAGTAAAAGTACAGTGCGGAAAGTTTATGAAAATAGCTACGTGTAAATAGCCATGAAAATAATTCCCCAAAGGACGAAGAAGTGTGAAAGAAAACTGCCAGCCTTATCCTGGCATAGATTGCTTAAATGAAAGAAAAAAAAGGAACTTTCCTCAAGGCCATTAAGTTTCTGTCCCTCAACAAACAGGCCTCCCCTAAAAAGGATGCTTTTCGTCCTTTCTCAATGTCTCACGACTATTTATCCTCTTTACGTGTTATATACATACATACAGAGGGTAAAACGTGAAACGTTGAAAACTAACGAAGAGTTCAACGATCCTGATTTTGTTAAGGTCATCCAAAACACAAACAAAAAAAGAAACAACACAAGGATACAAAAAATGGGGGGGAGTCTGCTTGTTGAGCTGGAAGCACAACTTCCATCATTTTATAAATGTAGCAAGCTTAGTATAATATCCACACAAAAAAATATATATATTAAAAAAAAGGTAGAGGGGATGAGTATTTAGCATAAACCAAAATTGAACCCCTCATTATCATAATTTTATCATCATCTTCTAACGCGAATATGTATGTATGTATATATCCCTATATAAAAGTATAAATTTCGAAAATACTAAAAAAAAAGGATGTTCGGCCCTTGCCAATTGATTGTTGATTAGAGGTCGAACAGACTAATAAATTTTGATTTAATATCACAGTAGAGTTAGTGGGCAGGATATTATCATCTCTTCTTCTTATACAAACAAATAAAATAATAAAAAAATTACACACACTACCAGAAATAGGAAGTGTGGTGCTTTTTACAAAATTAAAAAAATTAATAAAAAAAAAATACTAAAATTTAGTAAAGTAAATATTATATATAAATTTATGCATGTGTTTTTAATATCTTAAAAAAAGAATTGTTTACTTAAAACTAAATTATTATTATTATTAATAATTAAAAAAAATTAAAAGAACAATAATATTGGCACTTAAAGTGTTACGCTTCGAGCTAAATTTATAAAAATTGGTAAAAATGTTTTTTTGGGTCCTTTTTAGTTGTTGTTTTTGAAACCCAATTTTACTATTTTATTTATTTTTTTGTTATCTTCACTGGTTTAATAATTTTTTCTTTATTTTTTAGTTTATATTCTCATTTTGTTTTTTACTTCTTAATTAATTTCTAATTTTATTGTAGTTGTTTTGAGCTTGGTCAAAAAATTTAATTTATTTTTTTGTTTTGTTGTGACTTTATGAAATTTCCATTGAAGGCAGTTTTTTTTGTCTTTACCAGTTTCTAGATTGTGGATCTCCTCCTTGCTGGAAGGTGCTAACTCGTGATTCGGAGTATTGGGAAACAATTCGGCCGCCACGTGGTGGTGGTGGTGGACGTGGTACAAATGATGTCTGAAATAGAAAACAGTGATAATAGTAGTATTTGAAATGGAGGAGTTAAATTAAATTAAATCCCACTATAGGAATATTTGCTTAAAACTGCCCGCTAAATAGATAGGTTGCAATTCTACCAGCAGAAAGTTCCACAGTAGAGATATTAAGACGCAAAGTCTATACTCAATGTAATCCCTTAGGGAGCTTAAGGGGTCAATGGTAGAAAAAACGGCGGCGTCACCGATAACTATCTAACCACACCAAGGGCCGTCCAAATGAGAGAGTTGTATTCGAGAAGCGGCCGAATGTGAGGAGAGGAAACTCAGCTCTTAAGAAATCCCAACTGGGATGTTTGTTTGGCAATTTGGAATATGTAATCGTTCCATCGCAAGTCTTTTGGTCACGCCAAAAATGTAAATGAGATGGGTCACCATTAGTTCAACATGATCCACTAGCATGGATGGATAGATGTTGCACTCTTTATTGGAAATTAGACGGTACTTGGTTTTGGTGGGTTAGAATTCGACACGATTCTTGCTTCCCCAACCAAGAATGATTTCAAAGTTGGACATTAGTTCACGGTCATAAAGGCAGGATCTAGCACGTATATTTGTCTTGCATTGTCGAAGCCGTAAGAGTAACGTAAGGTGCCGTCGTCAGCGAAACTGAGAAGTAGGTTGGAAGGAAGTGAAAGGAAGTTCTTTATAAAAATAAGAAATAGAGCGAGGGATAAAATTGAATGAGATTCAGATTTGACGCCATACAATATTACCTTCATTGAACGGTCGGAAAGGAAACTCTCAATCCAATTCAGTAGAAGAGAGTCGACTCCAATAGCTTTGAGTTTTGCTAGCATACTCTATGAAAAGATTTGGATGTACCTAGAGCAACCAACCTAGATTCACCTAATCGTAGCAAACTTCGGTTGAGGTGTTCTGTGAGGCAAATTAAAAAATATTTTTGGTCTATCGTTTATAAGCTGATAAGATTCTAGATATCCCATAAGCATTTTTTTGATTATCGTCTCCATGGTCTTGGAGAGAAGAGAAGTATGTAAGTGGTCAGATTTCCAAGAGGCGAATCATCTTCGACAGAGTATCGCATTGGATGAGAAGTAAGAAATAGATCGAGCTTATTCACCAGCACTGGTGCCATTTGAGTAAGCCAGCCAGTTTATATTGTGAACATTGAAATCACCCGCAACAATTGTTTCACACTCTGAACTGTGTGACAAAAATCCCGAGATTTGTTCGGAAATAGAATCATCAATGACCTAGGTCAGTATTTGGTGATATTTGGGTTTCACTAAGTGCGAGAATTGGGGGCTTAAAAATCGATAAGTGGCACCCTACAGAAGTAAAATTTGCATGAAGTCCACGCACGTTACAAAAGTCAACGCAAAACCAAAACTTGTAATTGGACCTCGGTTGCGCGGGCTCAATCGCCATGTTGTGGACCAAATATTCGCTAAATTCTCCCAAAAATAATTGACCCTTTTCCCTAAATAATGGAATTGCGCGTTGTTCATTAACCATTTTCAAGGTCCAACAAGAAATACAAGTTTGATAAATTAAACCTCAAACAAAAATTACAAAACTCATATTGCAATCCCAGTTGCAGTTATTACAACCATGCACATTTTCCCTGCACGGGAACGACAGCGGTGCCGGTAATATGAGTCCTTTGTCTGATAAGATAATTTGCGCGCTCACTTCAGGTGTGAGAAACGCTAAATAGGCACTTAACGTGCGAACAAAAATTAAATAAATTGAAGGTCAAAGTCGCCCGTGAGAACTGCCAAATCCGCAGTTTTTCTTGAATGGAGAGCGACTTTGTGAAAATGGCGAGTTTTTGAGTTTGTAAGAAAAAGTAATTTTTCTGGAAAACTCAGAGTTGGTTTTTAATCGCGAACCGGAAAGGTGCTATTTTTGAACGTGGCGGTTACAACGGGCGGCGGTGTTCGGGATTTTCCTATAAATTATAAATTGAAGAAAGTATTGTGGATATATTTTATAAATTGAAGAAAGTATTGTGGATACATTTTATAAATTGAAGAAAAGAATTGTGGATTGGTTTTATAAATTGAAGAAAAGTATTGTGGATAAATTATAAATTGAAGAAAAGTATTGTGGATAAATTATAAATTGAAGAAAAGAATTGTGGATATATTTTATAAATTGAAGAAAAGAATTGTGGATTGGTTTTATAAATTGAAGAAAAGTATTGTGGATAAATTATAAATTGAAGAAAAGAATTGTGGATAAATTATAAATTGAAGAAAGTATTGTGGATAGATTTTATAAATTGAAGAAAAGAATTGTGGACTGGTTTTATAAATTGAAGAAAGTATTGTGGATATATTTTATAAATTGAAGAAAAGAATTGTGGATTGGTTTTATAAATTGAAGAAAGTATTGTGGATAAATTATAAATTGAAGAAAGTATTGTGGATAGATTTTATAAATTGAAGAAAAGAATTGTGGATTGGTTTTATAAATTGAAGAAAAGTATTGTGGATAAATTATAAATTGAAGAAAGTATTGTGGATATATTTTATAAATTGAAGAAAAGAATTGTGGATTGGTTTTATAAATTGAAGAAAAGAATTGTGGATTAGTTTTACAAATTGAAGAAAAGAATTGTGGATTAGTTTTATAAATTGAAGAAAAGAATTGTGGATTGGTTTAATAAATTGAAGAAAGTATTGTGGATTAGTTTTATAAATTGAAGAAAAGTATTGTGGATAAATTATAGATTGAAGAAAAGAATTGTGGAGTTTTATTAAAAAATTCGACAGAGAATATAAACATTGTGAAAACCATATTGCAAAAATTGTTGGATTCCGGAGAAACTAAATAAACGATAATACCCGATGAACGTCCTCATGTAAGTTATACTCAAATAAATATATATAAAGAACAAAAATATATTACAGCCACATTCTTCCTAGCGATTTCACTCGGCGAAGCAGTCGCCACAGCCATCAGAGTCAATAACACTTGTTCGCGTCAGACTGATATGCCTTTGGAGACGGGGCAAGTTTCATCGACCGACAGATATTGGCCGCGACACCCGATGGTCCGAGCTTAGAAGCAATAGTCCAGTCAAAATAGACGAAAAAACGCCATAATTGGAAGATAATTCGGAAGTTGCTGAAAATTGGAACAGCCCTTAAAAACATTATTATACATAAGCTGTAGAGACTGCCACGCGATTGGACGACTGAAAACTTTTTTATTCAAGGTCAAAGGGTCAAAATATCAGTTTTTTGCAAATATATGCTAAACCGTACGTCTTATCAGAAAATTGTTTTTACAACGTTTGTAGATTAGGCGATTATCTACAAAAAAATATATTATACATTTTCTCGTAGGAATTGCCATTTCTGAACACAATTTTCTGATAAGACGTACGGTTTAGCATATATTTGCAAAAAACTGATATTTTGACCCTTTGACCTTGAATAAAAAAGTTTTCAGTCGTCCAATCGCGTGGCAGTCTCTACAGCTTATGTATAATAATGTTTTTAAGGGCTGTTCCAATTTTCAGCAACTTCCGAATTATCTTCCAGTCAAACCTCTAATTTGACTGGACTACAAAGGAAACTTTCGTCAGTCCTATGTTCGTCCGGTAAGTGCTGCCGGTGGCCTTTGCAATATTATTGAGGGCTCTTTTATTAAGCGCACCGAAAATAGCAAAATCTACCCCGGAAAATTGTACCCTCCTACCCTCAAAGCCTAGGCATTATTTTATTCCACTGAACCAATAGTACCACTGCTTATATGGGATTTGCTGAACGGAAAGAAAACATCAAGGAACGAATTTTTATATATGGACCAAGTTAAAAGTTGAAAGGGAATGCACCTGCAAGGAATCGAGGGACAAAAGTGATGAAACTCTACAAAAAAAATGACATGGGAAAACGCCGGACAATGATGCTGATGCCTGAAATAATCCAAACTTTATGAGACAAATAGTTACCCCTGATGAGACATTAGTTTACAAAAAAGGCCTTCAAAGTAGCCAAAAATTGTACGAGTGACATCTGGAAAATGAGTCAAAAATCGAAAAAAAAAAATCATGCATCGTTCAAAACCCAAGGCCATCCAGTTTTCTTCGATTATGGAGATATAGTCCATTACGTGTTCGTACTAGCGGATCTAACAGTCAATAAAGAAGTATTTATTACTTACCCATTTTGAGACATTTGATTGCAACCATACATAGTAAACGACTGGATTTATATGTAGAAAGGCAGTTCATTGGATTTTGCATCACGGATAATGACTCGTCTCACTAGTCCGAATTTGGCTGGATTATTTGAATGAATTATTTGACCAAACATCACTGGACTGAACCACGCAGTAGTCCCATTTGGTAAGGGTACGTGAGGAAAAATACAAAGAACTCCCAAACGCATTAAAAAGAGTGCATAGATTAAAAATTATACGAAGTGGAAGAAGAATCGTGTATGTGAACTAGAATTGTACAGTATGTGAAGATCAAACCAAGCGAGGAAGTTCTACTGAAACACTCTTGTCCCGGCGCAATTCCCGCCACGTTGCACCTACTGGAAGGACTATGGGCGATAATCTAGGAGCAACGGTAAGAGATGAGGTTTAACCAATATGGGGAGAATAAATAAGGACTAAACACTGCCGTCATAAATCTTAGAAAAAGTAACCCAAGTTCAAAACCACCTTCAAAAACAACAAGTTGTCAAATGCAGAAAGCACTTTCGCGAAGCTGGTGCAATATGAAAGGCCTACACCACATTAGGCTGGTCTAAGTTTAGAAAAAGTTAGCAAAATTGAAGGTGGACCAAAATCAACTATACTTCGACGGAGATGGTCAAGTATAGAGAGGCTGCACTAAACCAAGTGATTCTAGAGCACCATACACGACCAATCAATATTTGTGACTATTAGAATCAAAAGGGACACATTGTCATTTTGGAAAATTTTTGAGTTAACTATGTCATTTGTTTCTTGTACTAAATATCTATTTTCACATGGAAAACCATTTACGAAAAATGCTTTTTTCCTTATGAAATTTAGTTGTAAATAATTGGTTTTGTTCCAAAATGGGATAACATTATATCACATTTCGCTCTATATCTCAAAATCATTTAGTATGACAATGTGCCCCTTTTGATTCTAATAGTCACATTTATAACGAACTTCGACAAGGTGATGCACCGGTCGGTCTTCCTTTCAATCTGGCGTTGAAGGAAGTGGTCGAGCATTCTGGTGCCAAGCGGCAGGATCCTCCACAATTCTACGTACCTTGAGATTGCTATAAATAATCAAAAGCTGAATAGAGAGATTTTAGCTCCATTGAATAGGCGCTTCACTTAATTGAAAGCAAAAGAAAGTCCATAATAACTCTGTCTGTAAATCGATCTTATATTGGAGTTATAGTGAAAAGTGCTGACAAACCAGCGTCTTATTGGCTATAGCCTTAGTCGCATATGGATTTAAGACTTGCGGAAGCCAAACCGTATGGCATCGGTTTGAAATAGGGGGCACTCAGCACTTGAGAGAGGTCATATCCCGGTCTTCCCAAAAGTTTGTACTGTCTAATAAGTTTCCTCGTTGAAGAAAAACAAGATGTTCATTTTGTAATTTAAAAACTACACGTGCTCATTGTGTTATCCCAGAAAAAGTAAAAAAAAATTTATTCACACAGAAAACAACTCACCATCATTCTCTGCGATCTTCTCGACTTCGGTGTTGCATCTGGTGATGATAGATCCGATCCATTATCCGGTGCAATCCAATGTTCAGTAAATTCACTTGCAGATCTTGCTAAGCTCGGATGACTAAGCGATCTCTGTACTGATCCCCGCTCATAGCCTTCCTCCTCATAATATCGTGGCGGATATAACGAACTAGCTTCAGACATGTTATCATAGCGATCGGGTCTAGCAAAGTCCACCGTCATCTCTGTCATTGATCGCATATCGACATTATCAGACCGATACGATGATCGCGAAGTTCTACGTGATCTTGGGTTAATTTGATAACTCGATGATGTTGACGTTGATGGCATTGGATCATTTCTGATTGTTCTTACACTAGAGCCGCCATCGCTATCATATTCATATAGTGTCGGAAGTGAGCTGCGACGTGATCTTGTGTCCCATGGTTCTTTCTTTCCCTTTGATCGTCGTGGTGCACGCATGTCAACTTCGTCATCTGGTGGCGCTAGAATGCGTACAATAACATCCCAAGTTTGGGGCTCGAATATGCGTTCATATCGGACATCTTTTCTTATTCTTTCGAAATCTTCACGTACGACGGCTTCCGTCAGCATGGTGCGTAGAGTTGATTGAGTTGTAATGATCTCCTTCCATTTTGTCTTATCTTCATAGCTAATCTGGCGAGAGAGGGGATGAACACTGGACTGTATAGATTGGGTGTCTTCGATTTCAGGCTCGTCTGGATCTTCCAAAATACGGATTAGAACA
>CATLJY010000334.1:0-48891 GCA_949987705.1 Thereva unica | reverse complement strand
GGTGCTGGTGACGGTGCGTCAGCGTTCAAGGTGCATCTGGACAGAGCCGAAGTATGATATGTCCCGATGATGTTTTTTAGGATTACTTGGATCTGCTAGTTCGTACGAAGTAGGCCCTTTATGACACAATATGACATAGGCACCATCTCTTCTAGGGGCGAGTTTGGAGGTGAAGCGTTGGCTGCGCTTACTGCGGGAGTGTGACGTTACCCAGACCATTTCTCCGGGCTGATAGTCAGGGTCAGCTCTTCTATGTTGGTCCTTGTATGTTTTTCTTTGATCCTGCTTCTTTTCCATTGTTTCTCGAGCGTTTTGCAAAATGTTAGCTAGTGCGGACAGATATGGCGTTATTTCAGGTATAAAATTTTCGGATTTTATGATGAGGCGAAGGTCCCGATTAACATCATCAGGTGTCCGGAGTTCCCTCCCGAATGTCAGGTAAGCGGCGCTGTATCCGGTGCTGTCACAGAGGGCGGTGTTCATCGCGAAGCGTATCGCGGGAAGGTAAAGATACCATTCATTATGTCTCTCGCCAACTAGTATGGACAACTGAGTTTTTAAATCGCGATTCTTTCGTTCAACAGGGTTGGCCTGTAGGTGGTATACTGGTCTGCCGTGCAAAGGACAAAAGACCTAAATGCAAAAAGCTCGATTTGAGTAAAACGCGTTTCAAGTGTTTTTTTGTTACTTTCTGTAAAATAAGAAAATGAAAATGAAATTTATTCAAATTATCTAAACTTAGATAATTTGAATAAACTTCATTTGCATTTTCTTATTTTACGGAAAGTAACAAAAAAACAACTTGAAACGCGTTTTACTCGAATCGAGCTTTTTGCATTTAGGTCTTTTGTCCTTTGCACGGCAGTGGTGTAAAATTCTGCTTGATATCCAAACAGTAGGTTATCTGTTGCATAATAGCATTTATGAATTGTGTACCGTTGTCACTTACTATTCTTCGGGGCAGTCCGTATCGAAAGAAAACTTCGCTTATAAGTGTTTGGGCACATTGCATCGCGGTGGCTTCTGTTAAGGGAAATATTTCTACCCATCTACTTCCTAGATCTTCCACAATAAATATCCATTTAAATCCTTTATCTGTCTCGGTCCAAACAAATCCATGGTTAAGACTTCAAACCTTTGTTGTAACACAGGTGTCTGTACAAGGCCAGCTGGCTTCAGATTGTTTACTTTATATCTTTGGCATTCTAAACATTTCTTACAGTGTAGAGTGACATCGTGCCGCATTCCAGGCCAGAAATATCTTGCTGCTATTCTTCGAAGAGTTCTTTCGACTCCGTAATGTCCTGCAGTAGGTGCATCATGGTAAGTATGAAGGATATCCGACCGTCCTTGTTTAGGTACAACTTGTTGAGCCTCTTCACTGTCGTTGTCTGGGGAGTATCTATAAAGCACACCTCCTGATAACAAGTATCCGCGAGAAGTCCATCGAGAAGTATCTTCCACCGATTTGTCTGACTCGAGAGAGTTAATTATTTTCCTAACTTCCGGGTCTTCTAGTTGTTGTTGGCGGACTTCTTGCGCATCTTGATGGGGTATATTGATTGCGGTAGTGCAGATCCCGCAAGTTTCCATCCTATCTTCGTCGCAAATTGGTCTGGAAAGGGCATCTGCTAGCACGTTGACTTTCCCAGGAATATACTGGATATTTAAATTGTAAGGCTGCAACTGCAATGCCCACCAGGCGTCTTGAGCGTCATAAGCCACTTTATTGGTTGGTGGTCGGATGCGATGTTGACTTCGTTTCCTTCGATGTAACCTCTGAACTTGGACACGGCCCAGACGACTGCTAGCGCTTCTCTTTCGGTTGTGCTGTAATTCCTTTCGGCGGGGGTGAGAAGACGGCTTGCGTATTCGATTGGCCTTTCTTCAGAGCCCTCCCCTTGGAGTAAAGATGCATCGGTACCTGCCAGTATCCGGCTAATAGGTCGAGTGTAGACATATACTTGAACTTAGCTGTGGAATGCAATAAGTCATCCATCCTCGGTAAAGGGTAACGATCAGCTACTGTTATTGCGTTTATGGGTCGGTAGTCCACGCATAGCCTTATACCTCCATCCTTCTTGGGAACCATTATTACTGGTGACGACCAAGGAGATTCGCAGGGCTCGATGATGTCCATTTGCAACATTCGTTCGATTTCTTTTTCCAGTATAGCCTTGCGCTTACTGTTTAAGCGATAAAGGGGTGTCGAAATTGGCGGGTGGTTACCAATATTAATTCTGTGCTCTATTAGTCGTGTTGGCGGTCCCTGATGTTTAAATATATCTGCGTTGTCTACGAGCACATTATTTAATTCTTCCCTTTGTGCCTTTGTTAGTGCTATTCCTTCATCTGGGCGAAGATTAATGTGATCGAAATCTATTGTACCTATGTGGAATGTCCTTAGCTCCATCAAGTCAGCTTCGCTTTTAGTGATTGTTGAATCCATCGGAAGGCAGTCTTTGAATATTGCATCTATATCTTCGGCGTTGTAGGTCCTCTCCTCTCTTCATTACTTTTCTCCTTTTGGGGGTATCTTTAATTGGACTGATGAATTGAGGTGTCGTCCACAAAGTATTCAGTTGTGCTATGTCTGGAGACATACTTGGTAACTCCGGCCCATAATTAATCTCGTGGTCGGGGGTTACTGGCTGTGAAGATATACTCATGCTGGAAAATTCAATACTTTCTTTTGCTGCTTGTACGAGTTCAGGGAGTTTTGTTGTTTCCCTTTGTTCGAGTTCTGTTTGGGGTTATCGCCAAAATGCCATCTTTGTCGCGGTAGGTCGAGCACAATGATAGCGTCTTCGATGAAGTCTCACTCCTAACAGCGTGCGATTGTCATCCGAGCCGGGGAGGACTATCAGATTAGTCGGGATTGTTCGATTTTTTAACTTTTGTTCGCGTGAAACAGATTTGTTTTTTCCTTCGAATTCCGTCAGCTAACACGATGTAAGCAGAAATTGTTTCAAACTTATGTTTTGTTTTTAATAGAATTTTATATAAGCTTTGGCTGGCAACACTGAGTCTTGCTCCTGAATCAAAGTAGGCGCAACCGTTTATATTTGCAACTTGAATTTCGATTGCTGGTCTACATCTAAGTGGTAAACTAAGTATTTGTCTTTGCGTCTATTGAATAAAAGTTAATACTTTCTTTATTATTTTTGTTGCAATTGCTGCATTGACTTTTAACGACCCCTGGGTATCCACAACCATAACATTTCAGTTTGGGCGCTGTTGTTTCAATTTTTCCGTCTCATTCTTCAAGCGTTTGCGGCAATCCTGGGTGGTGTGACCGATGTTGCGACAGTATCCACATTTAATTTTTTTGATTGGTTTTTCTTTATATTCCGATTTATGGATTTGTGTTTGGCAACGTTGTTCCCTTTGATTTTCTTCTACTGCTCTAGCCTGTAGGAGCAATTCCCGGAATGTTTTTATTTTTTCTCGTGAAATATGCTTCCGAATATTTAAATTAAACAGCCCGAACAACAAATCTAGTTGTTGATTCTCGGAATGGCTGTTCGGTGGCAGCTGAGCCATAAGGGAGCGTTTCTCACAGATGAAAATATCTGTAGGCTCATCTTTTTGTAGTGGCTTAGAAAATATTTCCAAGTAAATTTGGTATGCTGGTTTCGCAGGCGCGAATGTGTCGCGTATTCGTTTTATGGCATCATCCCATGTAGATACTTCGTTTTTGATTCCGCTCCACCAAGTTGCAGCTATGCCTTTAAGGAGGAGCGAGAGACCATGAAGTGCGTGAGCTTCACTTTTATTTTCGCAGGTTTTAAAAGTTTCTATCTTTGTGATGAATTCGTCTACTGCTTCCGTGGAGCCAAGACCCTCTCAACTACAGGCCTCGGTATAAATTTTTGCATATGTGTGACTTAGTCTGAAAGAACTGTCAGATTTGTGTGAAAAGTGCGCGTATTGGAGCGGTTTTTATATCTCATGAAAGATATATACGTTAATGGCATTTAATTAAAATAATTTAAAAGTATAATAATTGTGATAAATAGTGGTAAGTTTTTATAGCAAAGTTAAAAAGAGAAAGTGTAGTTAAAATGCTTGGTGTTAAGTTAAAAATTATATTGTTGTGCAGTGTAGTTAAAATAATTTGTGATGCATTATTTATATTAATTTCTAATAAGAAAATAATTATTATTAGAAAAAGAAAGGAAGTGATTGATTAAATTGTGCGTTTGCGGTAAAACGCCTTTACCATAAGCCAAAATTAATTTTTACAGATTGTAATCAAAAATTTTGAGGTTATGGTGAAGGCGCCAAATTGATTAAAATGGAATTTCGTCGGTTTCCATATGAAAATTTTTAAAATGAATAAATTTAATAATAGGTGAAAATAATTAAAACAAAATATTGATCTAGTGCAAAAACTAAATATAGATATAAAAATATAATTAAAATATTATAATATTAAAAAAAATTGCAAAAAGACCAGCGATCAAAGAAGTACGTCAACGGGATATATATTGTAGGTAAGTAAAACTAATAACCTTTTATATACCCTAAGTAGTTCGAGCAATTTTATAGTTTTTGTTTTTTCAATTATGCCTCGTCATTGTTGCGTACCTGGATGCAGGTCCAATTATGATAAAAAGAAAAATGAGGAGAATTCCGAAAAAGTTTCTACTTTTTCTTTTCCGAAAGAAAATGCCGCTAAAAATGAGTGGTTAAAGGCTATTCCACGAAAAGATTGGCAACCAACAAAGTATTCTTCTGTTTGCATTCTGCATTTTCGTGATAGCGACCTTTTTAAAACCACTATTGGCCCAAAGCCAAAACTTCCAAAACTTTTACGCGGCGCGATACCTTCCATTTTTCCAAATTTGCCATCGTATTTAACGAAACCGGAACCGGCACCTACCAGAAGCGCTCCTTTGCGGCATGATAAGGTTTTAGCGAGACTTGAGGAGCAAAATGAAACCTTGTTGCAAAATGATAAAATCAACTCATTTGATGATTTATCAAGCGAAATTGAGGGCCGAGTAAATACGAATGGGTTTTACTTAAATAAAGCAACAGATGTTATCGTGCTTTTTAAAACAAGCCCAGATCCGGACATGGGCTGTAATATCTCGTTGCGAATTATTATAAATCGTAGTCTAAATGTTAAAGTAATAGTTAAAAGCGAAGAAGTTCCGGCTAGGGCGTTAAGCTGGATTCTGCCCGCGAGTTTAAAACTTCGATTATGGTCGCAATTAGAAAATTTAGTCGCGCATTACAAGTATGAAGTGTCGGTAGAATTTTTAACTCGGGAGTTTTATATTGACCGAGCTATTTCATGTTTAAGCAAAGTGAATGATCTCGATGAAAATTCGGAAATCGAAGGAAAGTTGCAATTGATTATCAATCAATTAAAACTTCTTTTATGTAAACGTCCGAAGTATGACTCGTGTACAATTACTATGTCTTTTTTAATTTTCTCTAACTCCGCGACAACGTATTCGCTTTTAAGGCAATTTTTGACCCTTCCATGCCTTAGGTATCTTCAATCTATCTCCTCTTCTTTCAATATATCACCTGATTTCCAAAATACCGGCAATGATGAGCACTATTTACTAGAGAGCATAAAAAACTGTCAGATCGGGAGAAAATTGTAGCGTTATTAATCGACGAAATCTATGTAAATAGAAGCTTGCAGTACAAAGCAGGCCGCGTTGTTGGATTTGCTGACAATAAATCCCTTGATTCTGCTAGAACCGTGCAATCTTTCATGATAAAGTCAGTTTTCGGTAATTTTAAAGAAATAGTTCGACTTATTCCAGTCTTAAATGCAACTGGTCGGGAGTTACTCGCGTATACAAATGACGTAATCGAATTTGTGCAAAAACTCGGTTTTCAAGTTTTGGTCATAATTACTGATAATAATAGGACAAACCAAAGCTTATTTAATTTATTAAGTCCTACAAATTCGTTTTCGTTTCCAAATCCGAAGTTCGAAACTTCATTAATTTATTTACAATTTGATACGGTACATATTTTCAAAAATATCCGGAATAATTGGTTAAATGTCAATAATTTTTCTAAAACGTTTGTTTATCCAGATTTTATAACGGGCGAAGTTAAAAAAGCGAACTTTTCGGATATCGTTTCGCTTTATACTAAAGAATCGGGATCGGAGTTAAAACAAGCGTTCAAATTAAATTATAAATCTGTTTATCCGAGTAGTTTGGAAAGGCAAAGTGTTTCATCACAGTGGTCTGAAATCCCCAAAACCTGGACAAAAGTACCAAAACGAAAGTTTTTATTTAGGTACTTTTTTCGCGTGGGTTAGGTATAGTGGCCCCCTGGAGTATTTCAAGGCCCTTGGCAAGAGGCAGATGTTCGAAACCTCTTTTGTATTCCATTTGGAAAGTGAGTGTCGAACACGCTACACGCAGCACGTTCTCTCGGAGCAAAAGCACGTGTTACGTTTTTGCGTGTAGATTGCAGTACGTTTGCCCGTTTCCTTTTCTGTAAAAAGGTTTCTTCTCCTAAGAGTAAGTAAAATTATACTGTGTTATTGAAATGAACATAAATAAATAATTGTATTGTTTATTTATGATCAAATATGTAGTAAATTGTGGTGATTTGATTAACGATTCGGCTTATAAATTGATGGCTAAGTACAAACTTCCATCGACTTCCACTAAGTAATACGCATGTAATTGTTTATCAATCATCTCTGCAAAACATATAAAAAAATCTGCTGCTCCTGCTTGCTCCATGTCATTCTATCCACGATAGAGCAAAATATCCATGGCTCTGGGCACTACCTCCACTGCGTTTCAGGCCGAGGTACTTGCCATCCAGGTGTGTGCTCAGACTTGTATAGAGTCTTAATAGAGCTCCAAATAGCTCTAACATTGTTATTTTCTCCGACAGTCAAGCTGCATTGCTGGCCATTAAATCTCACAGGGTGTCATCAAAGACTGTCCTGGATTGTCTCTGATCTCCGAAATTCTTAAGCAGGAACAACAGTGTTACGCTGATATGGATTCCGGGCCACGAAGGTCACATTGGTAATGAAATTGCCGACAGCCTGGCTAGAGTAGGTGCAAACTCATCACCTATCGGTCCGGAACCTTTCTGCAGCTTAGCAAGCTACCACGTTAGAACGGCCATCAAAAATCGACCAGCTGTTTCTTCATAGCTGGACAAACACCCAGGGTGCTCGTAAAGCTAAAAGATTCATCCAAATTGATAAAGCTAAAGCGGGAAAACTTTTACATCTCAACAGGTGGGAGCTAAAAATAATAATAGAGCTCTTGACGAGCCACTGTTCGCTTAACTACCGTCTAAACAAAATAGGTCTGGTGGCTGATTGTAGCTGTCCGTTCTGCGGAGCAGCTCCCGAAGCTGCGGAGCGCTTGCTGTGCGACTGTGAGGCTACAGCGAGGAAGAGATTGGGCCTCCTCCATCGGGACTTCCCTACCCCCAGGGACATTTGGGACAGAAATCCTAAATCAGTTTTAGGCTATATTAGAAGCCTTAACCTTGATGGTTTTTAAAGACGGGGATGGCACAATAGACCAAATAAATAGGTCGCAGTGCCGGCAAAGGCACCCCTCAACAAGAAATAGAAAAATCCACGATATACTTCATATTTGCTCAACGTATAGTTTTGAACGTCCTATTCAGGCGCTATATATTAACTTTTTTTCATCTTTGTGACAAAGTATTTATAACAAATCTTTGCAACAAATAAAGCCTAATGTATTTGAATTTGAAAAAAAGTTTGCATCTAAAATTAATTTAATAATTGTTAAATTAAATAAAAAAAGTTTATTTTCATTAACAATTCTAGTACATTTTCGTTAAAAATTATTACTGAGCAACCACAAAACCTCCTTATTACAGATTTTCATTTAATTCAAAAAAAAAACAAAATTGGCCGCCATATTGGACCCACTAGTTTGTTTAGTAAAAATCTATTTACGGATTAATAATTAGCTACTCCGAACAGCCATTATTGCATAATTTCATTCAATTCAATTAAATATGAAAAAAGTTGGTCGCCATATTGGATGCGCTATTTTTTTTTTTTCAAAATCTGATAACGGATTCTTACTCAGTGACCCTGAAAACCCCCATATACCAATTTTTATCAAATTTACTTAAATTTTCATAAAGCTCGTCGCCATATTGGATCCGCCATTTTGTTTTTTGAAAATCTGATAACGGATTCTTACTCAGCGACCGCGAAAACCCCCATATACCGGTTTTCATCAAATTTACTTAATTTTTCATAAAGTTGGTCGCCATATTGGATCCGCCATTTTGTTTTTTGAAAATCTGATAACGGATTCTTACTCAGCGACCCCGAAAACCCCCATATACCGATTTTCATAAAAAAATAATTTTTCTTACGGTAGTAAATTAATTTTGTCCAGGTTTTGGGGATTTCAGACCACTGTGCGTCGATAATATTTTTCACGATACCACCATTGCGGCTTTAAAATCTTCCCCAGAAACGCGTGATACCGGCGAATTTTGCGAAATAATTAGGAAGTGGTGGAATATCGTAAACGTTAAAACTTGTTTCAAAGGAATTCGCACACGGAACGAATTTTGTGAACCTCTGCGCGATTTCACATTAGGCGACCCTCAAATTAAATTTTTACATGATTTTATCCAATGGCTTCGTCTTTGGAACGAATCAGAAAATAATAACGGTGTATTAAGTAGCGATACTTACAAAGCTGCCTCATCCGCTACAGAGGTATTGCTTAAAGTCGTTGAAGTTTGTTTTAAAGAATTTTCGGTTTCGTACCTTTTACTAGGGAAATTTCAAACTGACGACCTTGAGGGAAGATTTCGTTTATATCGATCTTTAGCCGGAGATAATTATAGAATTTCTTATACGGAATTAATAGAATCGGAAAAAAAATTAGAATCCATAAAATATTTTCTAAGGATTATGACGGCTTTCGGGGTCATAATTATATTAAGCAAGAAAAAGTTGTTGATTTTTCCGAATTTGAAAATATTTTCAGCTCAAATTACTTAGCGGATGTTAATTTAGACGATTCAACTAAAATATATGTTGCCGGATATGCTTCACATGCCGAAGCAAAACGCCTGTCTTGCACATTATGTAAGTCCATTATCGTAAGGGCGAAAGGGTGCAACGCGAACGACCTTTATTTCGATTCTTTACAAAGAGGCGGTCTTTCAATTCCAACAACAGAGGTTCAAGTTTTATTATTTCATATGTACGCTATTTTTCAAGAAATTACACGGCGCGATGATTTGAAAAAAACATTTTTTGCTTTTCCAAAACAAAAACACCCTCTTTGCCTTTTAACTATTAAAAGCATTCGGTCAGGCCGTTTTTGTGATGCTATCGATCTTGATAGTGAATGCTCCTGCGGTATTAAAAGTATTTTTATTTTCAGCAAAATTTGCGGTCGGTTCGCGAATATTTTATTAAATAATTATACCAAAGGTCACAATGACACTTTGAGCAAATTTGTATCGGTTCAAAATCGGAAAATATTAAATTTTAAATAGTGTATTATAAACCGAACTATTTAGGGTATACCTTACACTATCTTTTCAGGGCAAGCTGTGATATTTATTGATGAATTGTTTTTTTTATGTATTTGCATGTTAATCTTTTTATTTATATAAAATGAATTATTTATTTCTTTTTTGTTACTTTTATATATTTTACTGTATTATTATTTATTATATATGTATATTGAATTTTTTATTTATTTATTTGAAAAAAAGTTATTTTGTTGAATGGATTTTTATTTTGTTATATATTTGCACGTGCATTTTTTTATATTAAAATGAATTATTTATTTCTTTTTTGTTGATTTTGAATTTTTTATTTATTTATTTTGTTAAATTATATTGTTAGCATTTCACTTATTTGAAACATTTTTTAAATAAGTCTAGTGAGTTAAAGAAATGCTAACAATAATGCGGCTCCTAAAATCCAACCCCTCGTCCTCGTCGTAGGAGCTGGAAACGCAATAAGCGGCAAACGGGGCGCTGGTGAAAGAAAAATATCACACTTTTTATAATAAAATACTTAAAATGTATTTACACCTTTTTTTTGAATAATTTACATATTTTTATGTATTTCTAAATTATTTAATAAATAAATCCATCAGTGATTTTTTTTTTTAATAAATTTAGCATAATTTATTCAACTGAAAGCGAAAAAACTTCAAATAAAAATATTGTTATGGTAATTATTCCATCCATAATGTCAAAATCCCACCACTTGCCTACTTTGCTCAACAAAATTTTAGACTAAGTTTGCGCTTAGTTGTGTTAGTGGCAAGTTTTACAGCAAGGCCTGTAGTTGAGAGGGTCTTGGTGGAGCGCGTTCCATCGTAGTATGCGTTGCATGATGTGAAACTGCCACTGCGTGTGTTCGAATCAGGAACTGATGAGGATGCGGGTGATGACGGGCGGATGGTAGCAAGTAGCCTCTCGAACTGTTCTTCGCTGAACTGCATCCTTCGATTGAAGCGTTGACTTCTGCGAACTTGTCCGATTTTACGATGCTCCAGTGTATCGTCAATAAACTTTTTTTTTATACATATATATCTAGCTGTATATATAGCCGCGAGTTGGGCGCCAATTTGTAGGGCGTATTGGGTATATTTAAAGAAAGCACACTGAAAACACACACACTTAAGCTATGGTTTCCTACGAAGCGGCACCGTCATGTAGCGGCCGTATTACTACGGTGAGTGACGTAAGCAAAACGGTGTACAAAAATACGGCGACAATAGTTGTAAAGTAATACGGCCGCTACATGACGGTACCGCTTCGTAGGAAA
This sequence comes from Thereva unica, assembly GCA_949987705.1. Classification (NCBI taxonomy): domain Eukaryota; kingdom Metazoa; phylum Arthropoda; class Insecta; order Diptera; family Therevidae; genus Thereva; species Thereva unica. The sequence continues at coordinate 38,090 of CATLJY010000334.1, read as the reverse complement.
CCAATGCTAGATTTCACAGTCATTTTGAATAATTCAATCGGTAAAAATGGATGATCTTGAGGTCGTAGTTCTAATTTTCTTAGAAGATGAAGAATCTGAAGAAGAGTTTCAAAGAGACAGCGAATCCAAATTATTTAAAAGTCGAATAGAAGAAGGTGCCTATAATATTTTAGTGTTTCGTCATCTGCATAATAATAAGAATAAATTCAGGGAATACTTTCGCCTGACTCCTTTGTTGTTCGATTATGTGTTAAGTTATATAAAGCAGTGGTCTCCAAACTTTTTTGGCCGCGTACCCTTTTGACGAACATAATCATAAATTGTACCCCCTCACTATATCTATAGGAAACAAAGATGGCCGCGCGTTTTAAATACGGGTGTTAACGATTATTTGGGGTTTTGGTTTCTCTTAATGTTTATATGTTTTGGTTTAGTATGGATATAAAAATTATTTATTTTTTGTTTTCCTTAAAAATTCGCAAAAGTATTGAATGAAATACAGAAAAGGCTTGTATAATGCAGTCGCCGGTTAAAAAATTTCGGCAAAAATTTGTTTTTCAGTTAAAAATTGTATACCCGCGAGAGAAAATAAAGTAGTATTTTGAAAAGGAATGTGGTGTACCCCCCAGAATTTTCTGCGTACCCTTCGGGGTACGCGTACCACACTTTGGAGACCACTGAAAGGACGATATTACCACAAAGCCATCAAATAGAGTGCAGAATCCATTGTCACCAGAGCACAAATTGTGTCTCTTTGTTCACTTGACCATCGCAAAGCCTGGGGCCGGTTCGTGTATGGCGAACGACGATAATCGAACGAAAAGAAATTAAAGTCGAAAAATTTTGTCGACGAAAATTTTAGCGTTCGCATAGGTCGAAAGAAATTTTTTCGTGTCCCTGATGGAAACCACAATATTGAAACACGGAAAATGTTACAACGACTGCTGTAAAGCCCCCCATACACGGTCAAATCGGATGTACATCCATGCTGTACAGCCAAAAATGTGATATCCCACAACTGTGCTTTTTGGTTGTACAGCTTCATTTTCTGTGCGGTCGCGAAAGAGTTAAGCTGGTGACATATCCAACCGTACATGCGTTGCATTCGTTGACAGATAATATAGAAGTGTGTGTATTCAAATGCGAGCTGACGGAATATCCCGTGAATGGAAGGCATGCCACGAAAAGGTCGGGCTACTTTCAACTTTTTCTGCATTGCCGCATTCGAGATAGCACACACAAGCATAAGCACACAAACACATGAACACGTTACTTAGATTTTCGGGCTATGTGTGAAAGCCGGCACGGAACGCAAACCATGTAATTATATGTCAGAGGAAATTCGCCGGATATCATGGAGCCGCTGAATGCAAGGCATGTACGCTTGTATATGTCACCAGCTTTAGCATGGATAATAACCAAAAGCTGAAAATGGTATTATCAACGGTGATAATAGATATTTGTAGCGAAGAAAAAAAACCTAGAAAAAGAATAAATGTTTGGAGAAAAGAATGGCTTTTAAAACGGGGAAAAAATATTATGTAAATTTATTACAAGAATTACAAGAGAAATCCATAAAGGATTTTAAAAATTTCCTCAGAATGGATGAGAGAAATTATTACAAATTATTGGCATTGGTGACACCTCTCATAAAAAAAAATAATGTAATGAGAGATACAATTTCACCTAAAAAAGCAATGTTTTCCCTTCCGAGAGGGTTATGCAAGTATTTTACATAAATTCTGCAATGGAATAACGTAAATGATCCATGTTGTGAGTGTAAATTTAGCTATTTATCCTAGAAAAGGAAATATAAGTCCTAACTGAAAGTTTCCGTAAATTTAACAACAGGCCCAAACCAAACATAATAAAAACTTTCCAATCCAAATTTGCCAAGTTTGAGGATGTTTCTGTTATCACAGATTTTAGAATTGTATAAATGGCATTCACAAAAATAATTTACTATTTGCCGTTAACAAATAATCCAAATGGATCAAAATATATTAAAATAATAGGTTTATTCGAAATTAAATAAAACAAGAGGATTTTATTAAAAGTAAACTTCTAAAGGACTTGTTTCCCTGTACTTCAACTAAAGAAGGATTAATTACAACAAAAGCATATTTGAATTATTTTGAAAAGATTTCTTTAGAATGCAGTCATATATTTTTTATATTGTTTAAGGGATTCCGTATTTTACAAAGACTAATAATTCATAAAATGACTTAAAGCCTGTTAATGAATTATTTTAATGTAATGTTTTTCGATGTTCGGTTGGAGCACTACGCCACTACTTTCATGCATGTTGGAGCACCGGTGACCACGCCTCCAAAAAATCCAACCACGCCTTCAAAAAATCAAACCTGGCTTGATTTTCATCAAGCCGCTGGACGTACCAATTTTTGGTCGGCCGACAGGCCCACTATCGATAGTTTTGGTTGTACATCCGCCCTTCGATGTACATCCAATTTGACCGTGTATGGGCCCCTTAAAAATATACAACTATTTATTATTTGAAAATTATTAAGGCAAAAACTCGATAGCCCACGACCATTCGAGTGCCTTTCGTCGGCTTCAGACGAAAATTTTCAATTTTTCGACCTACGCGAACCCGAGACGAAAAAAATTTTTCGTTTTCGACATACATGAACCGGCCCCTGATTTTTCGAACACATTGTTGCACTGTAAATATCAATAAATTATAGAAAATATAATTGTATGCAAAACATTGTGCAAAATAAAAAAAAAAACCTTTTTTTATTTCTAAACGTGTACAAAAATTAAACACGTCTCCACCGCTAAACTACAAAAACGTTGACAAACAGTTCTACACCGTAAAGCGCTACCGCTACAAATGTGACGGCAACGCTATCTTACGTGACGATCTGCAGTAACGCTATCTTAGAAACCACTACCGAGATATTCCACAGAACAATTTTTTGTGACGTCACTCACTGTAAGAATACGGCCGCTACATGATGGTGCCGCTTCGTAGGAAACCATAGCTTAAATAGACAATCTTGGTGTCGGTCCGTAGTGCGGTACTTCAGAGCCAAGCAGTCAAGATGTTACTGTCTGCCTGAACAAAGTCGGGCCCTTTATTTATACCCAAAAGTTCTATAACTCTAACTAATACCAACATAAGTTCTTAAAACTAAAAGAGTTGCCAGCGCCGTGTTACAATAGAAAATAATATAACATTCCAGTAGGGAATGGAAGTACTGGAAAACCTACTTCTACAGAAGCAGTTCAGTACTTCTACCCAGTACAAAAAAGGCATTGCATTAACACGGCGATGGCCTAGGCTGGGAAGTACTTCTTTTTCCCTTCCATAGAATGTGTTTTGGAAGTACTTATACTACATTTATTATTAAACTCATAATACAAAGTTATTATACTGTAAATTTTTGTAATGTAATTTAGTTGGAGTAGGCGTGAAGGGGTTGGGTAGCTTGAAGTAAAATTAAGCGATTTATATTTATATCATAAATATAAATTCAAATATATGTTTATACATTAAAGATATAAAACCTAATGGCTGAGATAACTGAGATGATTAACAAAGAAAACGACCAGCTACGAAGTTTTTCAACACGCTTTTTGCGCGAAATCAAACGCTTGGTCAACCCATTCTCCTCTGCATTACTTATAAGTCATTACAGAAAACACTAAATAAAGAAGTACTTCCAAATCGACTTCCCACAGTAAATACTTGCGATTTTCCCTACTGGGATACTACCCCAGATATGTACGTAAAATACAGATGCCCAGTCGAATAGGTGAAACAAATTCCATGTCGCCGAAAGCGATTAATCCAAGCAAAATATTTAAATATTGCAGCCATTTAGCTGGCAACTTTTAGTCGAGGTCCAGCAACAGACAGCAGCGATGGTGAGACGCGCACTTTGTTGCACACCCGTTTCTGGCTACTTGTGCCTATGCAGCTGTCTAGAGCATGGAAACTTTTGGTTGAGCTCCACTTACAAACAGCAGCGTATAATTCTATGTGTGCGAGGCAAAATAGCCCGCGCTTGGTGGGAGGGATTGGGTTTGAATGTTGCAATGCAGAAGCTGCTCTCAGCATTCATTTCATATTCTCGCAATGCAGACGCCGCTCTCAAAATCCTTGTCATATTATCGCACCCATTCATTTCATACATATTTTCGCAATGCAGACGCCGCTCTTAGCATTCATTTTATCCTCTCGCACACATTCGCAGCTGTCTGTTGCTGGAGCGGGCTATTTTGCCTCGCACACATAGAATTATACGCTGCTGTTTGTAAGTGGAGCTCAACCAAAAGTTTCCATGCTCTAGACAGCTGCATAGGCACAAGTAGCTAGAAACGAGTGTGCAACAAAGTGCGCGTGTCACCATCATTGCAGCAAGTGTCCAGAAACGGGTGTGCAACAAAATGCGCTTGTCGCGAATTCTTTATTTTACCCTCAGCGAAAAAGTGCTAAACGCGCCTAAAGAAGTTAACCCTTCAAAAAACAGTGACTGACACCCAAGGTCTTCAGATCAGTTAGCCATTCATCCTTTCTTTTAAAAACTTTAGAAAGGCTAATCAAAATATGTCTGAGGCAGACCATACTAAACTGGGAACTCTTTGGCGCACAACACGCCTATAGAAAGGGTAAATCTACTGATACTGCTCTCCACTCATTGCTTTCAACCATTGAAAAATCCCTCGAGGTTAAGGAGTGTACATTAGTAGTATTTCTACAAAGAGACATAGAGGGAGTGTTAAACAATGTATTGCCGGACGCCATTACCCTGGCCTTGACAGAATACGGGATCGAGACATCGCTGGTGTCTCTTATCCACCAAATGCCTACTGGCAGGATGGTGAGCTCGATCTTGGGCGACAGCTCGGTCCGAAAAGCCGTAAATAGAGGCACTCCGCAAGGAGGAGTACTTTTCCCGCTCCTATAGGTCGCAATTATAAACCAACTGCTGCGACGCATGGCGCACGCGGATGACGTTATTTTCATCAAAATTGGAAAATTTCCTCAAGTCCTCTGTGGTCTCATGGAGGCGGCGTCACAAACCCTCTCAAGCTGGACTGCCATCCGCGGACTCAGCGGTTACCCTCTTCCTCTTCACAAGGAGGTATAAAACCTTACCTTTATCACGTGCTACCAACCCAGAAGAACACATTAAAAAGCGAACATAGCGCCTTTCGCTTGCCCAAAATCTATTGGGAAGAAGTGAGGCTACTTCCCTAACATAGTGCGATGGATCCACACAGCGATCATCTGGTATGGTGGCCAACCTTAAGTAAGTCCAGCGCTCTAAGCAAACTACAGAAAGTGCAAAGATGTGCGGAGTAATGCATAGCTCCACACCTACAGATACCATAAACGTTATGTTATACCATCCTCCTTTAAATCTTGTGGCAAGGGAAAGCGCAACCATCGCAGCCTTTAGAATAAAAGAATCTGGTTTTCGGACCGGAATCAGGGGAGGGTACACGAAGGTGCTGAACTCTGTTACTCTTCCCACAAAAACCGACTTCTGCATAATCGAGATTATGTACCTTCACGAGGAACTATGGAGTGCACATCCCTTCACGTCGTGAACGGAGAAATAGACCACATAGTTTTCAGGGGGCCGTAAACTTCTTTACTGATGACTCTAAGCTCGAAAGTCGGGTGGAAGGAGGAGTATTTTTCCCAGAGCTTGGGATTGAAGTCTTCTTCCGACTACCCGATCACTGCAGTGTATTCCAGCGGAGGTACTAGCCATACAAGAAGCTGTTCTGCAAATCAATCACCAAGGTAACAGGAAACGGACTGTCTACATCTTCTCATATAGTCAGGCGGCTCTGAAAGCCCTACGCTCTTGCGAAAACCGCTCTAGAACTACCTCTAAATGTCGCATGTCTCTTAACGAGATGGCTCAACAGTTCACCATCCCCATAGTAGGGAGCCTGATCTCCGAAATATAGAGGGCAATTGTAAAGCTGACGAACTGGCTAGGAAAGACACGACCGCTACTCTACTCTCCCAGAAAAGGAAGGAGTTGGTATGCCTTAGGCCACTTTAAACTCCGATGCAAACAGCACACAATGCAACAAGCGAAAAAGCTTTGGAGGGTTCTTAAGAAATCCACTTTGGCCAAATTAACCTGGCCCTCTTATGATCTCAGGTGTACCACTTCACCACTGAGCCTCGGGAGACCAGACCTCTCAGTTATAGTGGGAGTGCTGACCGAACACTGTCTGATAGGGACGCATGCGACATGCTTAGGCCTTGAGGTTTACGATGTTGGTAGAATATGTAAGAATTCGAACGAGGAGGAAAGTGAACTACATCTCCTCTGTCACTGCCCAGCCCCCTAAGCAGACGATGGTTAACCACATTTGGTGAACTCTTTCTAAGCACGCTTGCGGAAATCTCGAAGATTGAGATCTCACAGAAGATTCTACTTCTTGTTTAGCGAAGAAACGACATTTTATCATCAAGTTTAAAGTGGGATCACTATGACATTACAATGGGCCTAAGTGTATGAGCTCAAACCAGCAGCTCAGCCATATCTAACCAAACCTAACTTAGTGACCGTCTAACCTTTTGTAGTGACCGTCATATTATATTTAAAATGCCGTCACTATACTCGTCATATACTTTTATTTGGTGCCCATACCGACCGTATTGTAAATTTAAAGGTGATCCGCCATTTTGTGTTGGTCGCCATTTTGAATTTCGACTGATGTCACTCAGCTAATAGTATTTTACTTGTCATATCCTTTCATTTGATACCCATACCGAGTGGGTCGTATAGTAAAAAGTAATGCGCCATTTTGACGTGGCGTCATATTGGATTTTAAATGACTTTACATAGCTTACTATGTATATTCTACTCTTGATAAGCCTTTATTAAACTTAACAGACTTCACTGGGCTGGGAAAATTGACCGTATACCAGAAGGAAGAATGTTAAATAAAATCTTCCTGACACTATATAAGGGGAAACAGCTATAGCCAACCCGAGGAAAAGGAGACGGATACGGCAGCAGAGGAAGCGGCGAAACTTCTTCATACATCGAACTGTAGAGCCTCAGTCATAGATCGAGACGATTGGAGGAGAAGTAGAGAGGTAGTTGAAGTATAGACCAAGCCTTGAGTTTGGTGATTGGAAAAATTCCATTCAAGGAGTTCTGCAGAGATCGGAACAAGTGATAGTTAGAGAAGCTACTACTTTCCTATTTTTGACGTGTCATCAAAAAAGTGTTTAGTCGGGCGTTGTGGTGATAAAGGATAACACCTATTTCTCAATTCGAGCCGTTTTCGTTCAATTGTCTGGCGTAATCTTCCTAGTTGTCTACGGTAGATGTCAAATTGCTTTCCTAAATAAATTAATAATTAAAAATTATAAACATAAATAAATGTACACAAATAAAACAAGGGGATTTCACAATTATATAGAATTCATGCGACAGGCACTAACTATATTTGCCAAAATTATGTTTCCAAGAAATAGATATAAAACAATAACACACAAATAATTCCTAAAATTAATTTAAAATAAAACTATTTCACACTTGCAACACTATAAAATTCACTGATCATAATACACTGACAATGTCTCTATGCATTTTTCGTTCAGTTACGGGATTAATCAAATAGTGCATTTCTTCGCCCAGTTACGGGATCATTCAATTTGCATGAAAGGGGAATGACCCCACTTAAGCATCAGCTGTGATATCCCACTCTGGAACTCCGCCGTCGCCTGGTCCCAAGTCCAGGGTGTGAAAGGAGGAGGGTTGTCGACCTGCCGAATTGATCGTAAAAACTAGGCAAGAAACCGCATTTTTCAAAGCGGCACCGACAGCAGCGAATCCGTTGCGGGGCCGTCCCGCTCGGACCGCCAGCTAACGGATCAAAGAAGAAGAAAGAAGAAGATATCCCACTCAAGCGTCAGCTGATATTACGATATTACCACTTCGGGAATATCGTTAGAAATTCGAGAAAAAAAACGGTCAAAAACAGTAGATTTTTATAAAGAATTATGAAATTTAATGTTGAAGAATTTTCTAGACTTCACTTGGTTATAAAGTTTCATTGAGTGCAGTTGAGTCAGAAAGTTATTAGTTGTCGAAGTTGAAGTTTAAGTTGAAATAGTTTTAAATTAAATAAATTAAAGTGTTGTGAAAAATCCAGGCAATTTGAGGAAGTTCTTAACGTAAATATAGTCAATTGTGAAGTCCTTTTAACACACATAAGTGAATATTTAATCATTTTTTGTTGTTTAAAAAATATTATGCTAAAAAAAATATATTCTAATTAATTAACTGAAAAAGGAATTGTAATTTTTAAATAAAGAAGTAAATGGAGAACCTTTGAAGATTTCTATTAAATTCTGTAATTTCAAACTAAAATTCTTATCAATAGTGCAATTTCAAACAAATTAATCACGTATGAAAGAAAAGTAATGCTAGCCTGCTAGACATTTTTCTTTAGAAATGCGTTGATTGCTACAGTTGCGGCGTAATTAACTCCAGTTATTAGTTTAATAATTTCACCAGGACCAAGAGAATTTCCGCAGGAAGATAAGTAATCCATGTTAGTTGATTAAGGTAGTAAAACAATAGGTAAACCGAATTAGACATCGTGACATTAAGTTAGGATAATTGAAGTCGTAAAAATAGAAGAGCGAACCATACACGTCCAGGTAAAAATGCGCGAAGTTTAATGAATTAATATTCACATACAATAAGGGAACTAAGACTATTTGCGTTATTCTTGCGCCAGTACCGCTACACAACCACCGGTGCAGAATCCGTAATTAACGGCTTTGTAACTGGAGTCTGCACGACTAATCAGTAGAGTTGATATCAATCCATCATCTTTCACAACAAAATTGCCAGAACTAAATCGAACGAACCATTTCCCCGCAACAGGATTTGGAAAAGTACCAATACCGTCATAATTTTTTCACAAGTCAGCAGGCTTCTTCCTTATGCCTTAATAACATTCCAGCTCTTCATTAGTTCTTTTTCAAACGCAAACAACTTTGCAGGCACTGTACCAATTAAAGAAACACTCGAACTATCACTTTTCCTACAAGAGTTTTGTGGTGTCGCTGCGATCGTTCAGTGGTTCGTGATTTATTCTAATTGACGCCATTTATCGGGAAAATGCCACGAACTTAATTCCAGACCTTAACGTTGTTTTCTTATATAACTGCCGAAATCTACCTCCACGTTAAGAGCAAAAATCGTTAATAAAAAGCAAACATAAGAAACTATTTTAAACTTCAGTAACCAGCAGTGGCCACTTTATGGCATTCAACTCCATTGCGCCCGTTTCAAGTCCTACTAATAAAATTAATTAACAAAAAGCCAGCAACAGCGAAGATTTACAACAGGACCACACAGTTATTTGCAGGACTATTAAAGAATAACAAAAGTTGCCCATCGTCCTTATTTTGCATCCCCCAACATCCTCCGCAAAATGGAAGGAGCCGAGTTTTCAACGTATTCGCCGCCGCGCTGCATTCTAAGCTGCATTTTTCGGCAACGTTCCATGCCATCCGCCAGAGCCGGCTCCCAGTGAGTCATGGGCGTTGAATGGTTTACGGTGAAGTGAATTAAGCTGATTGCAGCTGTAGAATAATTAAACAAATTAAATTAGAAACAAAAGGACGCGGCCCGGCCCTGGGCTGGCATCCTGCGAAGTTATCCTGCCTCCTCGGGAGAACAAATTGCTGTAGTCAAGCGCTAAAAGCCCTTAGGTCAGCATTTTTCAGTTTTGAAATTAAGGGCTCTGCGGCACGTTTCCTGGGCCAGCACTTGCATCTCTGCGACCCGGTTACACACCCCTGACGAACGGGCAAAAGCCATATAACCACCATGGTAAGCTGCATTAATTACTATATTGACTCAAGGCTGCTCCTTAGTGCCTGCATCTGTGCTGTGCAGTGTATGTGCAAGGGGCACTGTGTGTTTAGCACCACTTAAATCGTAAAGGACACAAAATAAATAATACTTTGTGTCCTTCAAGTTTAATTAAAAAATGCATCAAATCGAAAACTATAGTGACGGAGTGAGTTATGTCCTTGCCGATACTTGTTCTGATTGCAGCTCGTAAAGACGAAACATTGTTAAGACATTTCTACAACAAATATACTCTTTACTTTGTTCCCTGCTTACTAAAGTTCTTTTCTTCTTTTATTGAAAGGACCTGATTCGATATTATGCCATTATTTGTTTGCTTGGTAATATAAAGATGACATCATGCAGAACAGTTAAAGATTTTTATTATGTAGAAGCATCTGCAATAAATTCGAATTTGGTCCACATGCCTACGAAATATCTGATTTATCTTTCAATCATAAAAATTCCATCAATATCACGTCATTGATAATGGAAAGTACACAAGACGTCATCTATACAAGAAACATTATGAATATTATCATTCACGATTTTATGGGAGGCTAATATAAGTGCTTTTATGGAAATCGATGAAAAGAATGCTCCCGAGCGGAGACAAGTCCATTTTAAAGATGTGATTGAGTTTCTGTGATTTTGGTTTGTCCTTGTTTGGCTTTAAGTGGGTTGAGACATCGAATTTTAGGTGTTTTTTTGTTATTTTCTACCTTTTTTGTAGCATTACGGAACAAAACCTCGATGATGTTACAATAAAAAAACCAATTTTCGTCACTAAAACATTCAAAGTAGAAAACTGCAGAGTATCAGATAAAATGTCCTTTTGGGGTCACCGGTGGATACGCTTTAAGGCAAACATGTTGAATGTAACGGTATAGAAACCCAAAAGGGTTTACTGGAGTAAGTTCGATCAGGAGCGAGACTCTCTAGAAAGCGGTCACAGGAAAAGATATACCTTATAGAGACAATAAAAGATGGGGTCAATCCTTTTGAAAACGCTATCTATACGGCGCTATCCATTAAGGCGAAGTAAAAAAATGAATGGAAAGAAGATCCTCGAAACTAAAGTAGCTAACAAGTAGTCCAGTAGTCGAATTTTTGCGAACAACACCGATTGACGTGCAATTTGGACAGTGAGTAAGTAGAAGCTTAAGGAACAAAAGTCATATAGTGTTGATGTGTGCTTTTGCCGAGGGAAGATTCCATCCCTTTTAGGGGGTGTAAATGGGCACACTCAAAATAACTGCAGATATCGATAGAGGGATGAATTGCAAGCAAAAACGGTTATATGAATGTTTTTCTTTAAATCAATATTATCCGAGCTATTCGCGATTGAAATTGTTTATTTACATAGGCCTGACCTGCTGGTGATAAGCTCATACACTTAGGCCAAACGTTGAGGCACATTGTGACGCAATAGTGATCTCACTTTAAACCAGATGTTAAAGTGTCGTTTCTTCGCTACCTCGAGGACGTAATGAATCTTCTTAGTAGCGAGATCCAATATTCGAGATTTCCGCAGGTGTGCTTAAAAACGGTTCACCAAATGCGGTTAGTCTCCTTCTGCTTAGGGCTGAGTAACACAGCAGATGTTATACACTTTCCTCCTCGTCCTGCCTTTTACAGCGCCTACAAAATCCGTAGACCTAAAAACCTCTAAGCGGATCGCATGCGTTCCTATCAGAAGTATGTGCTGTATGTTGTTTTATTTGTTTAGTTTTGTCCATATTTACTCCTACGAGTAGAGGAGAAACGAGGTGCGACCGGGCAGAGATTCGCAGTACCTGAGTAGGCTAATCAGAACCGGAAGTGATTCTTTTTTGGCTCAAATTTGCCCGTGGAATGCCCACGTGCACAGCTTAGTTCTTGGCCATTTAAATCTTTTGGTCAAGTTTGGCCGTCGTGAGGCCGTATGTGCTCCCATTAAAAATAGGTAAAAATTCTACGACCGCCATATCCCCCTTAAAAAGCCAAGCGGCCGTGATTCGCTCCCCATAAGCCCATTTTTTATTTTTACTCGGGAGCCTAAAGTAGCTTCTATTTCCAGTGCCAATCTTCATACAGTCTTCTGCTGTTGTGTTGTTATCTTTTGAAATTTGTGTCCTTAAGGCCCTACTACACTCAGTCGCGAAGTTCAACATAAAATTTCGCTACAACAACAAAATCTTAAATAAAGCTTAAAAAACATTACGTTTACATGCTTACTTGAAGTATACTTGAAGTAGATTTCAAGTAACTAAATATGCATGTAAACTCGTCCTGACTTCAAGTAAACTTGAGTCAAGTAAATCACAAAAATTTGTTTGATTGACTTGAAAAAGCTCATGTAAACGCTACTTGAATACTTGAAATTTTGCATGCGTATTTTTTCCTTGGAACAAGAAGAAGATAAAAGCTGTAGGGAATGTATACTTTTGATGCAATATTTGTGAAGTTATTTATATTGTAATATGGAGCGACTTTCTGTTATAATACGAAAGGGCAAATGTCAGTTCAAGAAAATTTCAAGACATTTTGAAGTCAAGTAAATGAACCGAAAACGCAACTTGAGCTTCAAGTAAATTTCAAGTCAAGAACTCAAGTAAATCATGTAAACGTAATGAAAGATACATTCACAAAGTTGCACTAACCCAGTCAAAAAACAAAAACAAAAACCTCACTAATCCAATCAAATATCCCCACTTCTTGCAATTGCACTGCTCACGCGATTACCGAAGGGGAAAAGCTTTTCCCATGACAGGCCTTTCGGCAGTATTCACGCGCAATTTAATTTATGAATGCACCGAACCGAAGTAAACATGGTGCCTGTTTAGACGGGTCGCGCCCACCACCTTTCAACACGAAATTTGTGGATGCGGGGAGTGTTCAGGTGGGAGGGAAGTGCGTCTCGATTTTAAAGCGACTCACGTTCGCCTTTTCTGATCAGCTGTTTGTTCTAATTCCATTTTGTATAACTTTAGTGTTCCATTTTATTTTTGTTTCAGCCGCCGTGATGAGCAGACGTGTTTTAATGAGGAAGAAGAATCTCTTAACTTATGTTCTTTAGGGTTGGCCAAAAAAAGCAATTGTTAAAATAAAATTAAACACATAAAAAAGGTCTGTGGAAATAATTATTAAAACGGATGAGCTGAATCAAAATGTTAAATTAAAAAATTAATTTAACAATTATTATAAGAAAATTCAATAAAATAATAGTCAAAACAAAATAATAAAATCATAATTTCTATGAAAATATTTTGACACCTTTGGTAGAAAGTGTGATAATTTTTTTAGAAATGAATTTTGATTGCGTATAAGCTATTGAATTTAGCGAAATCATAAGCTTAGTATCCTGTTCGTGCGGAATTCAGACTCCCCTTTAAAATACATGTAAAACAGTATGCGGAATTCAGGTTAGAGAACGGTTTGAATTTTTTTTTATGTGACACACTAGAGACTTAGGGAAGGCCCCTTTGTACTGTCGACCATGTATTTATTTTTGAAATGTCGAACAGCAGCTCTAGTCGGAAGATAGAGAGAGAAGTGAACAAAAGAACTGTCACAACCTAGCTGCGGTATTTTTATTTCACCTACTCCCAACCATTTCGCGACTCTGACATCGGGGCATCGAGAACAACTCGCTGGAGTGTTATGCCTCCTGAAACGAGTTGAATCTCATCAACCAACCGATGACATGCGCTTGGTGGAGCGGGGAAGAGAACTAGAGAAGGCAGGAGGAATCAGGAATGCAAAGAGGGAAGAAGAAAGAAGGAAAGTTATGTAGGCGGGAAATTGGGAAAGGCTAGGACCGTGGCACCGCCGGGAATCGAACCCGGGACCTCTGGGGATAGTAGTCAGGTGCCTTACCCCTAGACTACCGAGGCCCATAAAACCTAGTATCCTGTTCGTGCGAAATTCAGATCCGTAAATGAACTTTGTACTCTAGAAAACCGATGGCGTTTTTTTTAATGGAGACCTCGTTTCTTTTTTCGCAGGATACTTAGCTTCAAGAAATGCATTTTGTATTTTCATGAGCGGCAATTTTGACGTTCACTTTTCGAAGTCACACAAGATTGAAAAGTGTAACATTAACAAATGTTCGCGTCAAATAAAAATTATATTTTAAATGCAAAATCTTCTCTTGATTCTTTTTACTCTCTCTTAATTTATAATGTTTTAGCTAGTCCAATTTATTAGCACGAGGATATGCATCTGTATCTTTGATAAAATTTCCTTTCAATCTTCTTTTCTCCGAATAATGGATTTACTCGATTTGCAGGCAATTTTCTCAACTTGTTACATGCCGCAGAAGCGCGAGTAAAGTACAATAATTTTACCTTTGGACGCATTTTCAAAATGCCCAACTTGGCAATTTTACACCTGACACATTGTCTATATAAGTCCCAGGTAAGCGGAATTCAGACTGGTTATATGGCGTCGCTACAGAGCGGAATTCTGCACGAACAGGATATTAGGCTATAATAAGGACTTTTTTGTAGAGCATACGATTCTCTACAAAACTGTTATGAAGACATATTCGCTTTCTCTGAGTATTGACAGTGTATTCTCAATTTATAGTTTTGTTATTACGTTAGCATTGCTTTTTAATTTAACTAATTGTTAGTCAATAAAATATATTTTATTCTATTGGATGTTATAATTTTTCTTTATACAAGAATAGAAGATATTTATTTAATTTGAAATCCTTGGAGCCAACCAACACTAGCTGCTAAGTTCCTTCTCAAACTATATTGTTCTTATGAAAAATCTAAATGCTCTCCAAGTTTATTTTTTCTATTGTTGTAAGCATTTTTTTTAGTTATTTGTACAATTTAAAAATACACTCGAGTTTCGCTTAAAAAGAAATATTTCTCTTTTTGTCCAGCCCTAGTTCTCATTCCGTTTGTTTCACCTGTCTTAAAAGCGACTGGACTCAAAGCGACCCGTCTAAACAAATTTTCGCTTTGGGGCGCCTCAAAAGGAGAGACAAAGCGAACCGTCTAAACAGGCACATGTTCAAGGAAAATTTTCTGTGATGTTGCCGGTTGGAATTTAGAACCGGGGTACGGGATGAATGAAGTAAAGTTTTGTGAATGTTGCAACAAGGTATACTCATATGATTATTTCTTCCAAAGTGTGATTCTTGAAAATTTCTGATTTGATTTCAATTAAGTTATAAAAAATTATATTTAATTAATTTTTTCTAGTTATAAAAAATTATATTTCGACAAAATTTTTCATAAATGTTGTAAAATTGAATCAAATAAAAACGCCCTTTTGATTTGCAAATCGCCCATTTCAAAAATGTTTTATTGATAGCAAAAAAAGGATATCATAAAATTAATTATTGCACACATGTCTGCCGTGCGAAGGACAAATGACCTATATGCATTATAGGTCAAAATGGCTTTGTATGCTTTTTTTATATGAAATATTCATATTTATCCTTAAAAAAATTCTCAGACTAATTGTCCTTTTTAATTAAAAGTTATCAAAGTAAATGCTCACTTTACTTGCTTCGGTTTCATGTATATTTTGAAAACTTTGATCTCGTTTGTCTCGAATCTAGGTTTTTGTCGGTCATTTCGCCTTTGCACGGCAGAGGTAGTCTTAACATTTTCTGCTATTCAAACATTTTCTGGGGTTTTTTATATTGCAAAGACAATAAACACCCCTCCCGCCCCCTATAAAACAAAATTTCCAGCATCCTAATTTCCACAAAATCGTAAAAAAGCAAAATATTTAAAAGTTTTCAAATTTCATTAAACCCGATTATCTCTCAGATTTAAGAAATTTCTTTCAGAAAAACTTTCAGCGATGCGCGCAACAAAAACAGCGCTTCAAGTTTCCCTTCCGCGTTAAAAGCATTGCTTTACTCAACACAAACGAGATTACGTGTAAGATTACGCGAATGCTTTATACAATTATATACTTGCGACAAGCGTTTCTTTAAGCGGAAAGCTAATGAACTAAATTGGAAGAAATTACATAAAATTTTTGGTCTGAAAATGTGTGGAAATTGTTTAAAACATTGTTTTCTTACGGAAGATGACTAAAATATAAAATGTTCCACCATTAATAGCTAGATGAATGTTTTAGTCCATTCAAAACGCGGGGGGGGGGGGGGTGTTCTAAAATTACACCGTTAAGAAAATCGAACCGAACCGAATTTTAATGTAGGAGTAGTTTTACCCCCTTAAGGTTGAAAAAATTAATTTATTTGTTGATAATACCTTTTAAACCAAATTTCAAACAAAAAGCAAAAAAAAAATTTTGCAAATTTTTTTATATAAAGTTGTTTTTATTATAGTAGGGGTAGTTTTAACCCCTTAAGGGTTGAACATAATTTATTTTTGCCTGACAGTACGCCCACATTCGAATTTGAAGCATAAACTAGAAAAAACAATTGTTTTACACTTTTTTTCCATTTTTGGCCGACTTAGGGGTAGTTTTAACCCTTTAGGACTACCCCTTATCATAAAGTTCGCCTTAATTTAGTACAAATCAACCACCTTCGCAAATAAATATTAAAAAAAGTGCATTTCATCGCATTAGTTTTCATTATTATTGAAATAATCGCGAAAACCCCCTAAAAAGGGGCGTTTTTTGCATTTTTAGGGGTGACGCCCATGTTTTAGGACTGCGGGACCTCGATTTTCGTGATCAGCGACCCCAAAAACGTTTAGGGTTCGATTTTCTTAACGGTGTTATTTTGGAACACCATAACGCGCGTTTTGAATGGACTATGTTGTATGTATTAATTGTCATATTCTGGCGACCGTTCCTACTTTTAGAGAAGCACATACACGAGTATTTCGTTTTCTCTTCATTAATTGCTACTCTGCATTTCTTTGCAGCTTTGTCTAGCGATATGAAGGCTTCTTTCATTGCTATGATGGATAATATTACGATGTCGTCAGCATATGCCAATAGTTTTACCGGCTTGTGGAAAATAATGCCCGCGGTGTTATACCTTGCCTTAGTCCTATTGTGGCGTTGAAGGGTTGTAACAGCTCTCCTGCAATAATTCTTATTCTGCATATTATCTTTTTCATTGACATTTTGATCAAATCTACGAGATGTTTGGGAAGTCTTAAGGATTCCGTAGCTTTATATAATTTTCACGTTTTATTTTATCATACGCGATTTTAAATACCCCGGTTCAAAAATAATGTGCTACTGGTGTATGAACGCGTATCAGTATACAAATGAGGCGAGGTGGATTGTAAATATGTAGTGGTGGGCTTCTTCTCTCTTACTTCTTTTGGCACAGTTATGCCCGATTTACATCCCAAAGTCTAAGTGCAGCTTTGGAATTCTTCTATCGTACATAAATTTGTATTTATACAAAAGACCCCGCACCTTTTCTATGGAAAATGGGTTTCGGCTAATTTTCATGAAATTTTGTAGGTTGATAGTTCTCGACATGCATATCTAAAGTCTCAATGGGCACAAAGCCTCCTCCACCCCCAAAAACCACCACCAAGGGGCTATGGTGATATGACTGATTTCTGAATGTAAAACAATTTATTCTTGTAGTTCAACCTATAGCTACCATAGACAAGCACCTCTTTTACCTTTCAACTACGGACCACCCAACCCATCCCCTCCACCACCACCACGACCAACCTTAAGGATTTTTCGATTACTCAATTTCCACGTAGACAACCAATGACACTTCAACCTTTGACCATCTAACCCATGCAGATGAAACGTCCCCCTCTCTCTGCCATCTCCAATACCGCTCCGAAGAAGATTGAGGATGGATTTAACTGATCATGAGTATTGGCGAACCAACATCTTTTTAATCTCAGACAACTATTACCCCCGACCATTTACCACCTTCCAAGCAGCTCTCCCCCTCCACACGACAACATTCATTAGTTGTTAACATTTTTGAATAATTTTATCATAGCTTTAAGTTAGTTCTAACTATTTTGCTTTGATGTTAACAGATATAGGTGGGTGGGGTGATTCAGGGGTGGTTTCTTCTTCTTTAACGGCTCTACAACCGGGATCCGGTCCTGGCCTCTCGCAACTGTTCTCTCCACCGGTCCCGATTCTGAGCCGATGTCATCCAGTCTGGCATCCCTCTGAGCGTCCTGGTTCACGCCATCCTTCCAGCGAAGGTTGGGCCTCCCTCGCTGCCGCACCCCATAAGCCTTACCGCAACGAACTTCCGAGCAGGCTCATCTTCACTCATACGAGCTAGATGCCCTGCCCACCGGATCCTACCGGGCTTTATTTTCTTCACAACATCTATGTCGCGATAGCGCTCGTAGATCTCGTCATTGTAGAGTCTCCGGAATCGTCCTTCATCACATACGGGGCCAACAATCCTCCGAAGTATTTTCCTCTCAAATACGCCCAAGAGGTTTGAGTGCTTTTTGCTAAGCACCCACGTTTCGGATGCATATGTGAGAACCGGTAAGACCATCGTCTTATATAGTAAAAGTTTAGACGTTATGGTTAGATACTTGGATTTGAAGAGCCTTGACAGACTATTATAGGCTCTATTGGCTTTTAGCAGCCGTGCTCGTATTTTTGCTAATGTCGACTGCCGCTATTGTCGGCTGCTACTATTGATCCAAGGTAGGTATATGATTTTACCACCCCCCTTGAGTCGCAAGAGTCTGGACCACTGACTCTCGAGGATTGCGATCCAGGATCTGGTAGTATTTTCGGCAATATATTTCAGTCCATCGTCCAACGCACCCGTATTCATCGATTCTTTAATCTTTAATCACACCTTTTCTCCGAAAGTCGCAAAGTCGAAAGTCCAATCTGAAGATTGGAGCTACCTTAGGCGAGCAATGAAAGAGGTTTTTCAAATTAAAGGCGTTTAAAGGATTGGCAAAGTATTGAAGAGCAGCGGCTGCTCTTTTGAGTATTTACAGGGAAATCGACGTAACGGCTAAAGAAGTAATCAACAAATTTGCTGAAAAACGTAGAAACATAGAACTATAACTTTTACACAAGCATTGCTCTAGAACCATTGATCATGTATGTCAATTGCTAATAAACTGAATTCCTTTAAAACACTTCTTCTGATCTTTTTCCTATTAAAACATAACTAAAAGTTATATCAATTTTGAAGGATAATGTTTAAAGTTAAGTTATATATATATGTAGATTTTCGAGGGATACCGAATCAGACCACTATTTGCGGGTCCCTTTTCGTCCCTCTGCCTAGAGTCATCTTATTGGGGTTGCAGTGGGTTGTCCCATTGCTCCCTTACTTCGACTCCCCTAGTTATCGCAAGCAGCTGATTGAAGGGAGTCTGCCTCATGTCCTCCATCCAATGGAGTCCAGTTATGGCAGCCCTTTTCCTCGCCACCGCCGGACAGTGACACACTATGTGTGTGGCCGTCTCAGGTTCCTCCAGGCACATCCGACAGGTGTCATCCTCCAGAATTCCCATTCTTTTTAGGTGATACCTGAAACATCCGTGTCCTGTAATCAGTGCCACCAACCATCTGAGGGTTCTCCTTTGCATATGCAGGATCCTTCTTCTGGCTGCGGTAATCGGCAACGTAAGCAAAAAACTAAGTTAAGTTAATGAGTTATAACTATTCAACCGCCCCTGAAAATGCTTCTTGCTACGCCACTGGGGGCGACATCTGTATTTACAACAGGAGTTATGAAACTGGAAATACAACAATGCGTGTTCACTGTTCAAATTTTAATCCAGAACTGGATTGGTCGTCTACACTATTCCAGTAGGGTTGGAATGGGCGAACTGAAAAGAAAAATAAGACTTTCAATCCACTGGACGGACGGGTACATTCCAGTACCGGTT
Organism: Thereva unica; assembly: GCA_949987705.1. Lineage (NCBI taxonomy): Eukaryota > Metazoa > Arthropoda > Insecta > Diptera > Therevidae > Thereva > Thereva unica. The sequence goes on along the minus strand of CATLJY010000334.1, from coordinate 18,424 downwards.
CACAATAATGCAGTGGCATTCCAGCACTGGTTTCGATCGCTGGACTGGATTGCTACTGGAATAATGTAAACCAGGCATTATATAAAGTTCGGGAAGGAGATAGTGCAAATTTGTCCTGTTGGCTCTACTGGTGTTGCTCTAGGGACTCTTCCTAACTTTTTGACAGACTTTGAAAGCTATGCAGGCTTTCTTTGCTTTTTCCTCCATGCTAGACTTCCAGTTAAGTTTTGTATCCAGGTTTTAAACTACAAATTCTCCCCCTGGTGAATAGATTGAGAGTATCTCCATCTAAATTTGAAAGCTTGTAGGCGGGATTTTCGTTTTCCGAGTAAATAACATTAGCTCAACTAACAGGTCACTGCCTTTTGCGCTTATGTTCCTTATAAAAGAATTCCTGGGAAAATGTTCCGATTAAAGAATTGCCAAAGGGAAAAAGGTCGGCTAATCTCCTTGTTGCATTACTCTCTCGGCTGAATCATTGATTTTCAACCAAAAATTGTATAAAAAAAAATAAAGATAATATTTAATTCATTTTGCGTTTCTGGAAAAATTATGTTAAATATTTAAGCGTAGTATTCGTTAACCATATAGCCGGGATTGTGCAAGATGTATGAAATATTTATAATCAATATTGGCCCTTTAATAAGCTTAATGTATATTTCATAAGGTAGACATAATTCGCTCTCTTTTGTTTTAATAAGACTTTAAGCAGTTTCGGTTTAAAACCTTTTAAATTTAAGATAAACTATCAGCTCACCGCAAGGACTCACTCACTTCTTTCCTAGTTCTTCTACATTTTCTGTGTATGTCACTTTTGCAGAGATGGTTACAGGTAACACAGGTGTTCCCCGATTTCAGTGATGAAGAAAGGACGAAAGCAAAGGAAAAATGTGAAAAAATTTCTCCATATCTAATATACTGGAACTGGAGGCAGAGACCTGTAGGAATTTTTTTAATAAACTCCAAAGACTTTGATTAAGGATTATTAAAACGAAATATACAAGGGAAAATAAAAAAAATTGTTCCCCTGTTTCTAAATTGGAATTCAAGGAAAAACAGCGCTTGTTTTTGCAAATCCTTGTTATGTTAAGTAAATTATTTAAATGGATGCCGTTCTAAGGAATTTTATGATGGATACAAAAAACGTGGATACAATCATTTTGTTATGGGCATGCTGCTGCCGGGGATATTCACAATCGGTAATAAACGTTACGAAAAAGATTATTTCAGTTTTGTGGTAAATAATTTTGCATAAACACAAGCAGAGCACTCTGGCGGAGCCCGCAAATAAATACGGCAATTTCGAATTCAAATTGAGGCAATTCCAGGGGATGAAATCTTCAGCTTCTCTGCGCTCGATTCAATTGCACTAAGCACGCATTAAATTAAATTACTTATTTGCTATTAATGCGAATGCCATAAACTTACCCTCTGGCGCCACAGCCCAAAAGCGACTTAATAGAATTTAATTAAACACCTACAACTGCCCCAGGTTGCAAATCTCTGGGTACCTCGCAATATGGCAGCCGAAGATTTGGTCTGGGCGGAACATCTCCTGCAACAGAGACGGGCAGAAGGGGCTGTCAGAGGACACCTAGCATCCATATGCACAAGAATTACAAACATTGGTGTAGCAACTTTCGTCGTCCCAGCACGATTCACATATAAGGACCTAAGATCCACAGACTTATAAGGGGGTTGGTTGAGGGTGTGTGCTTATTAGAAAACATTCTAAGGAAGCACCGTACCGGGAGTTGATAGTGGCTGCATGAAGGATCAATTTTGATAAATTGCTCTTATCGCGTGTATGATTAAATATGCCACAAACTAAATACATACAGCGAGCAAGACAGAGGGAGAAATTTGGAAAGAAAGAGACAGACTAGGAGAGCTGCAAGTTGTTCTTAATTAACGTTTTATGGCGAATTTTGTTTGAAGCAACTTAATTAATTAATTATGGTATACACGGGCTCACCTTGTTCAGCTGGAGGATTTAATACACTTCTTGTTTCTATGGTTACTTTTGTGGAAAGCCCCTGCAACCGTTTCGGCTTAAGCTAACTTAAATACCAAAAAATAGCAGCAGCAGCAACAACAACACGAACACAACTACTTTCATATCCTGGATTGTAGGGAGTGAAATTTGTTGATATTTGCGTATATCGAGAGAGACTGAAAGCTAATAAAACTTGTTAACTTCTCGTTGACATTACGGCAGCACAGATGGAAGTAATATAGTGATTTTGTTGATGCTGTAGCAATTACTGCAAAATAGAAGTGTTTACTTTGTGGTACAGGATCCAATTACACATTTACTCGTACAACAAACGAAAAAACCCAGTTTAAAGTATATTTGATTTTGTGTCCTTAGAATACAAACAGTTTGCCTTGGCAGTTTTTTTACATATAAAAGTTATTTGTAACAACATATGCGTGGCCATCTGGAAGGTCCTGTCGGAAGTCAGGATCGACAATGGAGTCAGAGAGCGGATCCTTCGCATGCTGGAAATAGGAATTATCTATAGCCGCTGGGGAACGTGATAAAATCAATGTACTGCGTCACAACTCAGGGTGGAGTTCTATCACCTTATGGCTTATGACGATAGATAAGATTCTAAAGACACTAGGGAATCACAGATGGCGCTTGGGAAGATTACCGCATAGTCCAACCGCTGCAAGCTAGTTGTGAACCCAGAAAATAGAGAATTAATAAGACTAAAATGAGAATTAATAAGACTTTAGTTCACCCTTAATCAACCTCTAAGTTTCAAGAAGGCAGTAACTTAGATAGCTTTTGAATAGATTGTGCCCAAAGAAACATTAATATTGACCACCAGAGTTAAGTACTATCTCTTGAGTCTATCAAGTCTTTCTACCTGCTCCTTTCTAGGCTGCATTTTAAGGCGTGGATACAAAATACGAGTTGCTGACCTGGCAGTGGACAGCTACTGCACCTGTGTTATCGCATGGCAGTAGCTTGACTCGCCTCCCTTCTATGATTTCGCAACACCGTGCAAGATGACTTCCGAGTTGCATGCGAGCAGCACTGCAGTAACTGACTAGGCAAGCTTTATTTCAGCCTTATTCTTACTACAGATTTAAAAATGTATTAAATTTTTCTTTAGACATTTTTATTAACTTCAATGTTCTTAAGGGACCCCCAATCATATTTTAATCTCAGGCCCCAGATGGTTATGCGGCAAGCCTGCCAGAGAGGAATGGGAGGATTATGAAATCCAAACGAGCGATGACGTTGTCATGTACACAGAAGAATTCAAATCAGAGTTGCGTTAGGACTTGATAACCCAGCCCCCTTCCGGCTTAGTCTCGAAAAATGATCCCGGCCAGTGTTTTCCAGGCAGAAATGCTGGCAATCTTTAAAGTCGGCTTTTCAAAACAGTCATGCCAAAGGCCAGGTAAACCCGTTACCAGATAGCCAATATAACGTCCAAGCTGTAACGAACCGTGATTCATTACTAATAATCCCTCTTCCAACAGAAAAATAAGTATTCACCCAGCAGGTCAGGTGATTCTCCCTTTGAAAGCTTTACCTCGAAGTTTTAAAGGCGCCTACCTGACGAGCTTTCCAGCTATAAATGAGCCCGTTTCACCAGGCCAAATTCAGTCTTTCGCCAGACCTATTCCGGAGAGGTCGTCTTCTCTTCGGTCTATCGCAGTTTACGATCTGGCACGGTAGGAACCCAGACACACCCATACTGCATACCTGTGGGGTGTTGCCGAGGGGTATGATCCGGCACGGTAAGAACAGACACATATCACACACACAATATACCGAACGCCCCATTATTCACATATACCCCAAGGCTGCTATAGTAATACCCAATAACTAAACATAACACACATGAAGTGAAAAATAATAAGTTGGTAGCTGCTAAGCGGTACCCGTAAGAAACATGTTTCCAGAGACAAATAGTTACTTATACCATGTTTCCATCGCACTCGAAATCCGCAGGTTTTGATAAAACGATTTGGCGAAATCCAAATGTGTTTCCATCGGGCAGTTTTCGCTTGTCATAACAAACTTGCACACCTAATTATATCAACAAAACTGAGAAATTTGGAAAGAATAGGCTGTAAAATAAGGAAAAAATATAAACATTCATTTAAGCTCCATTTTAAACGTTAAAGATAGAAAATTTAAAAATGACAAATTCGTACTGTCAAAATTTTTTACAGCCGGGAAATTTCCCCAAAATTTCCCACTTGCTGAATAGGCTGAATAGTCATTACCAAGATTTCGATCGAGATTTCATTGAAATCTCCTCCGAAAGGCGATTTCATTTTATATGCTAAAACATGAGATTTCAAACGAAATTTCGTCCGAAATCCTCATTTTTGCCGAAATCGGAAGATTTCGAGTGCGATGGAAACATGGTATTAGAGTTAAAAGATTAAATTTGTTAAAAAATAAAAAATTTGGAACTGCGAGAGATTATTCCACAGTCGAGTTGTTCTATTAACGAACGAAAGCGTGAAAGGGGTAGTTGCAGGTGAAGGGAATGAGACGAGTGGGCTAATCCGGTGTTGCGGGTATAAGATTGCCGTGGAGGCAGGAGAGCGTTTAACTCGGAGGAACAGTCACTATGATAGTAGCGATAAAATTTTGTCAGTGCTGCTACATTCCTACGGTGGCTCAGGGGGTCGATGGTGGAGCAGGCGGTGTCGTCATCAATTAACTTGAGTGCCCTTTTTTGCACCTTATCTAAGCATGCCAAGGTGGTTATTGAAGCGCCGCCCCAAACGAGGGAGTTATATTCGAGAAGAGGCCGAATGTAGGATTTATAAATAACAGCACGGGCCGATGGCTGGAGGAGGAACTTGCACCTCTTAAGAAATCCCAAGCACTGGGATGCTTGTTTGGCGATTTGGAATATGTGGTCATTCCATCGCAAGTCTTTGGCTAATGTCACGCCTAAGATGTGTAGGGATGGGTCGGCCATTAGTTGAACTCCACTTTCAAAGGTGGAGAGGTGTTGAACTTCTTTTTGGAGATAAGACAGTACTTGGTTTTGTCGGAGTTGAATTCAACGCGATTCTTCTCTCCCCACTCTAGAATCAGTTTAATGTCGTTATTAATCGACTTGGACATTAGTTCGCGATCATCAAGACAGGATCTGGCATGAGTCTGTCTTGTATCGACGCTGTACGAGTAACGTAGAGTACCGTCGTCAGCGAAGCTGAGAAGTGGGTTGGAGGGGATTGAAAGAAGGTCATTTATAAATATGAGAAATAGGGCCGGTGATAAAATTGACCCCTGGGGTACCCCCGCAGTGATCGGGTGGGATGCGGATTTGACGCCATCCAATACCACTTTGATTGAACGGCCAGAAAGGAAACTCTCAATCCACTTCTGTAGAAGTGAGTCAACTCCAATAGCTTTGAGTTTAGCTAACAGGGCTGAGTGCCAAACTCTATCGAAAGCCTTGGAGATATCTAGAGCAACCAGACTAGACTCACCGGATCCATGCAGACTACGGCTGAGGTGTTCTGTAAGACAGACTAAAAGATCGCCAGTGGATCTTTTTTGTCGAAAGCCATACTGTCTGTCGTTTATGAGTAGGTTGGATTCTAGATATCCCATAAGCTTTTTGTTGATTATCGTCTCAATGGTTTTGGAGAGAATAGAAGTAATTGCTATTGGGCTGTAGTTGGAGGGAAGGCTGGAATCACCTTTTTTCGGTATGGGCTGAACATGGGCAAGTTTCCAAGAGTCGGGATAAACTCCGGAGAAATATGACAGGGAAAATAATTTGCGCAGAGGTTTAGCCAAAGGTGAGGCGCATTGTTATAAGACGATAGGGGGTATATTATCGGGTCCAGTGGATTTGTTGGCATCGAGCTCTTTGAGGCACCTGTACACTTCTCGAGTCCTGAAAAAAACCCTGTCCATTGAATGGGCGTTACGCTCGGAAACAGGGGGTAACACATCAGTTTCGAGTAAAGAAGAATTCGAAGCGAACATAGATGCTAATAACTTGGCCTTGGATTTTCTGTCTGTTATTACCTTCTCATTGTGAATAAAGGAAGGGGTTGAAGTTGTAGTGAAATTATTCTTGATGGAACTTACCAAGGACCAGAAGTTTTTGCTACCGGAGTAGCATTTAGGAGTTTACTTCTCAATTTGTTGTCAAATAAGGTTTTGACTTTTTTGATGGCGGTTTTACAAGAATTTCTTTGTTGTGTGTATTCTAAACGGAGCGATTCACTCGGGAAGCTCTTGTACGCTCGCAAGGCGGCTTCTTTAGTTTTGATTGCATTCATACACTCCCGATTAAACCATCTGTTGGGCCTAGGCTTCACAGATTTGGTAGAATGGGGAATGAACAAATGCATTCCTGCCTGTATGATCCTGGTGATACGGATAGCGGCAGAGTTGGCGTTTCTATTCCGGAAACACATGTTCCAGTCTGTAGACTGGAAGAAATTAATAAGCCCCAGCCAATTGGCTTTCCCATAATGCCATACAGTTCTTCGAACTGGTTTGGGAGGGGTGGGAAATTCGAATGGGAAGTTAGCGCTGATTAGGCAGTGGTCTGAATTGCCGAGAGGTGAATCAACTTCGACGGAGTAACGCGCTGGATGAGAAGTTAGAAAAAGATCAAGGAGATAGGTTCCTTGATCAGCAACATCAGGGACTCTTGTGGGATGATCCACAATTTGATGCAAGTTATTGATGTCTGCAAAGAGCTCGACGTCCTTGCCAGAAATACTGGTGCCATTTGAGTAAGTCAGCCATTTAACGTTGTGAACATTGAAATCACCCGCAACAATGATTTCACACTCAGGGTGGACGACAAAAAACCCGAGACCTGTTCGGAAATAGTATCAAATGATGAAGTGGAGGCTTCGTTACTTATGTTAGGACTTCTGTATAGGAAGCAGAAGAATATGACGTGGCTTTGGAAAATGATTTTAATCCAAAGATAATTAAAATCTGAAGTCGCGTTTGAATAAATTTTATAATAAGCCACGACGTCCCTAACATAAATGGCAATACCCCTGTGGGGGGAGAGATTGTGCACTAAAGTGTATCCCGACACCTGGTAATGACCTAAGTCATTATCGGGTGATATTTGGGTTTCACTAAGTGCGAAGATTGGGGGTTTATAATTAGAAAAGTGGCACTCAACAAAAGAGAAATTCGCATGAAGTCCACGAATGTTACAAAAGTCAATACCAAAATTTGACTTGTAACGGGACTTCGGTTGCGCAGGCTCAATCGCCACGTTCTCGGGGATATTTCCCGGCATTACATTTGCCGCAACCATCAGAGTCAATAAAATTTGTCCTCGTCAAAGTGTTATGCCTTTTGAGACGGGGCAAATTTCATCGACCGACAGATTTTAGCCGCGGCACCTGCAGGACCGAGATGCGAGAGAGGGTAGGAAGCAAGGGTACTTACTTGTGCCGTTCGTCGGTCCGGTTGGTCGTTGAGCTAGTGAAGGGTGATGGGCCTTCGCGTTAGACTGCGCTCGTTTTTTTGTCACTGTTTTTTTGATTGTGTGTTTTTTTTTGTGCAAGTTTTTTAGTTTTAATTTTTCCACAATTTTTCTTATCACAGTTCACAGTTTATTATTTTCAGCGCGTTTTTCAGGGACCGGAACAGCACACGTCCGTACACTTTGCTGTCCTAGCCCAAACTTGACTTGCAGACATTTAATGAGTCACGACTGCGTATTGCTAGAGGGAGGTGTGTTTTTCTGGATCTTCAATGATTATTTAAAAAATTTGCCAATTAGGATTGAAAAACGCTCTTTTTATATATTTTTTATTTTAAGGTTTTTGTAATTTACACATTTGCTGCAGAAATAATTTGTAGCAATTCGTACTAAAAAAAATACGAAAGTTGTGTTTTTATCATTTTGATTACAAGATTGTTGATGTTTTCCTCCAGTCGCATGCGCGCTTTTTCTTGGGGAAGTTGTGCTGCTTGCGACTGCGGGGAATTCATGAATTCAAAAAAAGCAATTTCAGCATTTTTTTTTAAATTTAGCGATGAGAATTATTTCGCATAATTAGAGTAAAATTATGTTTATTATGATGAGTAAACTGGCTTGGTTGAGCTGAGGGGTTTTACATGTATTTAAAGGCTCTGCTTAACACCTATAAAGATAAATTAAATTTATTCATTCGGCGTGCGCGTCACCCTTCCCAAATTATTTTGTTGAGTTTTTTCTGCGTTTGTTGCGGTTTTAAATAAAAAGAGGGGGAATGATAGAACAATATTAATAAAATTTGGCAACGAGGTGCGCAGAACTGTTCAAATTATTTTTGTCATGGTGTTTGAAAAAATCTATACAGGGTCTCTCTTCAGTTTGTACCCGTCACAAAAAAATCGAGAGAAACAAGAAAGTAGATGAATTGATTAGTATGCGCCAACTATCGCGAGCACGCCGGGGGATTGCACAGAAGTACTTTCTTATTTAAATTAAGTTTTTTGCCTAATGCACCAAACATGAAAGCCTCAGGCTTGAAATAGCTTTCGTTTTCTTTCTTTGAAGCTGGAAGCTTCCTGCCACGAAAGCTCCTCGAAAAAAGGCTCGTTCCGAAGACGACATTTTCTCCAGTCCTGGGAAGTTGAGCTGTCGAATAAACGGAGTTTAGATCCGACAGTCTTTCTGGAACCTTGTCAAGGTGTATATCGGACAACACCTTTTCCCCTAAATCCCCGTCCGGCCAGACGGCCAGATTATGGGTAGTACATCATGCAGCTTCACGTCTTATATCCCCGCATGCTCACCGCTTGTAGACACCGATACCCCCGAATCTAATTTCGTTGATGGATACATCAACCCCTAAAACGGCACAGTTCAGATAGGTCTACTATATCGCCAGATGCTACGAGTTTATACTTATAGTTTAGACTTGTAGAGACACCATAGTAGAAGAAACTCTTTATACAATCGTTGTTATAAGTAACTATATCAGCATAAGCAATTTAGAATCTTGTAAAGACTTAAGACTTAAGACGATGACTCGCATGCTATAGACAATAGTAAGGACTGTAGAGTAGCTGGGTTGAGAAATCATTCGCATCAATCATGTATGCGCCCCACGTTTTTTCGTTTAAAATCTTACAAATATTTTCATGGCTATTACAAATTCACAATCACAAATTTTCAGGACTATTTGTATGGTGTTAGGAATATGTTTGAGGTTCTAATTCTGTATGGGGCTAGGAGAAATTATTTTATACTTTTTAGTTCGTTATAAAAACGTGCTATATTAAAAAGTTTTTTTTTATCGAAATAATTTTTATTCGAAGCTTCCCTGTACTGAATGAATGATGTTTGGGGATGCCGCCACGACCTCCGCGCCAATCTGTTTGTGCCTTTACTGATATTTAAATTTCAAATCGAACCTCTGCCAAGGAGCAACCTCTACATATATATTGAGGGTGGCTAAACCGTTTAGTGGGTCTTCAGAAATGGTCTGAGATTCGTTTTAAGATGACGTAGTGTAAAGCAAGCGCGTTCATTTGTCGCGGTAGCTACAGGAAATATTGCCACAATGCGGAGAATTTGATGAACCTTTAGAAATGAATCTACCTTGCAATTATCGAGTACTTCAAGCAAATTTTTTCGACCTTTCGGCATTGCGTCGTTCTTCGCCTTCAGAATAATCATGGATAATTGAAGGGTATGGTGCAAGTAATGGCACACAAAACTCTTCATTGAGAGTTTTCATTTTACTGGGGAGAAGGCAGGCAAAATTTGATTAGTGTTTGCAATGATATGATGATGGAAAGTACTAAAAGTATAAAACGTGACGCGTGCAGAATTTTTGTCCAAAAAATTTTCTTCGCAGTGCATAAAAAGCGCATCTGTTGCTTATCTGTTGAAACTTAGGCGATGGTAGGAGAGAATTGAAGAAGAAGAAAAGAACCACGGAACTACGTCGAATCGAACTATGGAGCTCTGGAATGGTAATCGAACCAAAGCTGGATTAACTCCTGTACATGTGGTGTTGCTATATGTCACATTTTTGAACCAGGTAATTCTGGTAGGGCTTAAAATATGTATACCTTGGTACTGGATTAAGTTATAAGGTTGATATTTTTGAGATGATAATAGAATGCATACGATCCAAAATATTTTCAATTATTAAAGGCAATCATATCATTCATAGTCCTACCCTTCGATTAAATATACAAACCTCTTCAGCTTTGTCTTTTGCAAGTGCTATCAACCTATTAAGAGGAACTACTTTTCCTAGAGCTGCCATGATATCATCGTCCATAATGCTCAATTTGCGTTTATCGATGGATGCGGTCGTTTTCAATTATTCTGGCTGCCGAGGTACAAGGTAAAGACAATTTGTTTGGATAAATAAACCCTGACTGTGATAAGTTTACTGCAAAATCGATCCAATATCTATTTGGCAGGTGCTGCATTGAATACACACATGCCCGTATGCAGGCCGTAAGGTGAAACAAAATGTGAAGTGAGTTCTGAGAGTTCATCATATGATTTCAGTCTAGTCTTTGCCTAACAAATAGGGGATTGTAATTGCATTGTATTTGCATCCCCGGTCTCTAAGTAAAGATTCTACCAATATCCAATGATGGGATTTTGTCTTTTGTGTAGATATATTATAATTGAAGGGGTAAGTGGAAAACGGATTCAACTCGCAAAATTGGAATTTCGAGTAATTTAGCTTCAAAGATTTCATTAGAGCTTCATTTGGGCGTACTTGAATCCTTATTAAATAAAAATAAAATTGGAAACGTTACAAATTTTCAACTTTGTAAGAAGAGTAAAACTCCGCCGTAGTCTGGTCCCAAGTCCAGGGTATGAAAGGAGGTGGTCGATCCGCCGAATTGACCATAATCGGGAAACCGAAGAAACTAGGAAAGAAACCGCATTGTTTCGAGCTGCACTGACACCAGCGTATCCGTTGCGGGAGCGCCCCGCTTGGACCGCCAGCTAACGGATCAACAAAGAGGAACAAGAGTAAAGACTAGACGCATGGGTGGGCAATCTTTTTATAACATGGACCATATTTTACGATTTTTCCGCGGGCCGTAGTAGTCAATGGAGCCCTCTTTGTGACCTGTAATTTTAATAGAGTTTAGCTGGACTTACACGAGGCAGTACATTTATCCTTTGAAATAAGGTAAATTGTACTGAGGCTATAATTTTGTGAAATGTCCCGGTTCAAAAATACTGGTGTATCGAGATAAACGAAGAGACATTTCTTAGAGCGGAATCATAGTCAGAGGCCAACTATGATACTCTTGAATTCCATTTTGAAAATGTGACAAATGTCATTTTAGCTTTTTCAAAAAAAAAAAAGCTTATACAGAGGCTCTGTCCGTCTGTCTGTCCGTCTGAAGCCTACTTTCATCTCTGAAAGTACTGTCGCCACAGACTTGGGCCATATCTCAAAATGTAGCTCTTGGTTCGAAGACCAAAAACTGAGAAAATGGTCTGGAAATTTCAACCAGAAGTATATTTAAACAACAAAAAAGAGATTTCTAATAAAGTCCATATATCGGTAGCCTAGAGGTAAGGCGCTGGAGTCCTAACCAAGGAGAATCAAGTTCAATCCCCGGCCGCAAAATGGTGAAATACAATTTTTTTTTTACTTCGGTGTAACATGTTTTGATTATATTTCTCACTAAATTATGTTATTTAATAATGATACTCAGGAGAACATAAACATTTATTTAATTAAAAGTGCAAAAAAATCATTTTCTTGAGTTTTTAGTTTTTATGGCTCTTCGGCGGCTTTATAAATCATTAAGAAATTTCGCGGAAATAATATAAAGTATTTATTTGTTTATATGCATATTTTATATGCTGTTCATTTTATTATAGTTTATAGTCATGTAGGTGGTGCTGTAGACCAAAACAAAAATTCAGTTTTATCGAACTTCGCTGTGGATTTGTCACAAAAAATATGTATGATTTAAACGAAACATTTGGTAGGTTTAAAACGAAAAGTAGATATCTAATTTTTCCAGGGCATATAAACGCTTACTGAAATGAATGAAAATTTATAAATTTAATTGCACGAACAATGTATGTATTTAAGACCGTCCTTATAGTCCATCAATATAAGGAAGTGATTTTTCTCAGAATTTTTAATATTTATTTTACAAAAATTTTACAAACGATTTGCCCCAAATCTAAAAATTTTTGCAGCCCTTTGTTTAAAAGCATATTTTTAAGTTTTTATTAACTAAATTTGTATGTATCTCTTCAGAATAACAAAACAAAAGTGGGATGTTGTGCCTAGAGACTAGCCACTAATTACGCTTTTTCTTGGTATTCTTTCTATTGAATAACACTTCAGACTGGATGACAATATATTAAGTGGAGATTGTAAAGAATCGCGAAAACATTCAAACAAATAACTTGAAAAACTAACGCATCTTTCATGGAGATGCTGCTGAAAGAATTATACAATAATTACCCGCCAAGAATTTGAAAGAATTGATATATTTTAATTGCACCCCATCTATGACGAAGAATAGTGAACACCATCTATGGCAATATTACTTTACTCTTCGTTTTACCTATGATTATCAATTGCCATAAAATATACAAAAAACATTTCATAAATAATAGAAAATCTGTTGTCATAATTCAGTTGTTTATTTCCTTCGAAACTTTATACATATCTTGCATTGGAATGTACCTTTTTACGTAAGCATGAATAAATATGTTTATTGCCACATTCCTACAAGTTAGCGTTTGGAGTAAGGGGTCGTCCATTAATTACGTGAGGCGTTTAGGGGGGGGGAGGGGGTCGAGCTGAATCTCACCAAATCTCACCTGGGGGAGAGGGGGGGTCTCGGCAAATCTCACGTATTTTTTTTTAAACACACGGTGTAAAATTGCGCGAAAATTGGGTTAAATTAAGTAAAACGTGTTTCTCCACTAAAGACCCCCATTGACTTACAGGCCGACCGGCACGACTAAGCTTGACTCAGTCTAATTGAGGGATGAGTCTGACAGGCCGTGGCATGTAGGTAAAGTCCTGATTCCCTACACACACAGGCGAAAACGACTTCTTAGCATATCAGGTTATTAATTCAAGTGCAAAAATGCTCATGGCCCCAACGAAAGCTTCAACCCTCACGCCGTGAACACAAAAGAGCAAAAAGCGCAAACGCGATGGTGGATGGTTTTCACGACTAGCTCGCGCCTTGCTTTCCGTTCCGAGTGCATACGGTGTGAATTCTTAGTGAATAGAAGTTCAGATCTTCAGGCCCGAACTGACGATAAATGCGAGTTTCGTCAGCTTTCTTGAACTGCAGGCCCCATACTAATGATGAGCAAGACTAGTCTTGCACAATTAGCAAGACCAAGAAATACCAAGACAAGACAAGGATAAGTCAAGACTGCAAGATCAGGATAGCAAGGCTTTTTGCTCATCACTAAGGGGAAAAAGTTTTCCAGTAATGAGCAAAACGTCTTGTCTTGCAGGACAAAGACAATTCAGCAGGACAAAGGCAAGACTGCAAGACTTTTTCAAAGGCTTTTTGCTCACCACTGCAAGACTTTAGGCATTTAGTGATGAGCAATGTAGTCTTATTTTGTCCTGTCTTGTCTTGTTCCTGCTTTGGTCTTGCTTAATGTACAATAAAAGAAAGAATTGCAAGAAAAGTCTTGCTCATCCCTACCCCATACAGTTGGCGGCCAGTGAGTGTTTAGGGATACTTGGCCTCAAGGCGAAAACTTTCAGGCCACGGCCTGCTGGCGACCTGTGTGTAAATTGGGGCCTTAAGATAGGGGTAAATCCTACACAAAAATTGGTTGTCGTTTGTCAAACGTGTCTCGTCAAATGCTGCAGAGTACGAGCCAAGTAACACTAACCCGCAAAAAGGCCCTTAGAATTTAGAACTACTTGTGTGTACACTACAAACGGAAAAGTGAGTGGAATAGAGGAGGGCAAGGCGTCCAAATTATCAGTTATCTCAAATAAAATCTTGCTCCCAACACCCCCCTTCCGCTCAGATGAACTTTTTACACGCCTTTCACTCCGAATTTTAATCGGATTTCACTACGGTTACGAACAAGGATTTTAAATTCGAGGGCCTTTCCTGCACTTCTATATTCTAAGAAAAGGCCCACTTTTCTGTGGTTACGACCTTAAATACGTATTTTTAGTGTAAATACTAGATTTTTTTAAAATTTGAAAAATCTCACGTGAGATTAGGGGGGGAAGGAGGGGGTCGAGCCAAATCTCACGAAATCTCACCAAGGGGGGAGGGGGGGTCGAAAAATCCCAAAAATCACCTCACGTAATTTATGGATGACCCCTAATGGGAAGGCGCTAGATCGGGGTGCGAAAGGACCAGGGTTCGATTCTTGGTGGTGAGCATGTAGGCCAGTCATTAGAGCGAAAAAAACGGCAGATTTTGTTATAAAATTGTACAGCAAACTGCTTGCACTACTACTTCAGGGGTATCTCATAGATTACTAAAACCAAAAAACCAGCCAAAATTTACTCATGTGGAATTGTTTAAACAATAATTAGCAACAAAAATGGGTACTTTTTCCGTTTTTGGCGTATACAATAAAAAGTACTGGATGGATCACGTTACTCTCAACAGGATATTTGTAGACAATGGGGTTTTTTAGACCTCGATCGGATAATTTTTCGCCGAGAAAAGCTAGAAAACCCCTTAAAAAGGCAATTTTTTTTCAAAAACTCATACCTCTGTTACTTTGCAATATTAGGGTATGATTTTTTGGGACATAATATCCTGGTACATATTCTTTAAACTGCCAAAAGATGAAATTTGTCGCTTGTATAGTTTCTGCATAATTGCAGTATAAACAAAATAGACCCTAATCTTGCACATTGCGCCAATATTAGCAGAGTGCCCCGATTGAAATTTCTGAAACGGTTTCTGAAAGTATAGGCTAGGGGCTACAATTTGTCTATCTCACATTTTAATATAAGTTTGGAGAACAATGCTAAAAATGCTTTTGAAAATGGTACATAGGGCGAACATTCTAATTCGAAACGTATCGGGCCTATATATGTTGTGGGTGTGAGTATACTTCTTGTACGTGCAGGAAGCATGGTTTGCAATGCTCAAATTTGTGCGCAAACTGCACCGAAATAATGTGCTCTAACATATCTATAGAAGATATTTGCATAGAAGAAGATGAAAATCAATTATAAAATAAATTATACGAATTAAGCTACAAATAGATAACTACTACAATAAATCATCATAGCTAAAAAAAAAGTTTGCGGCCATCACCAAGAATCGAACCCTGGTCCTTTCGCACCCCGATCCTTTCCCATTACTCCAAACGCTAACTTGTAGGAATGTGGCAATAAACATATTTATTCATGCTTACGTAAAAAGGTACATTCCAATGCAAGATATGTATAAAGTTTCGAAGGAAATAAACAACTGAATTATGACAACAGATTTTCTATTATTTATGAAATGTTTTTTGTATATTTTATGGCAATTGATAATCATAGGTAAAACGAAGAGTAAAGTAATATTGCCATAGATGGTGTTCACTATTCTTCGTCATAGATGGGGTGCAATTAAAATATATCAATTCTTTCAAATTCTTGGCGGGTAATTATTGGTGTTGGTCTCATTGCGAAGTGGGGGTACTTGTGTGCGTGCACGTGCATATGCTATGGATAAACAGGTGCCGGTGTTTTTCAATAGATTTTCTACATTTAAAGAAAAGTGAAGTGCGTGCGTGATTTCTTCTTTAAAAATAAAAAAAAGTTAAATTGAAGTGTAAATTAATACAAAAGGTGCGGTAAGCCGAATTTTTAACAATAATATATGTATGTTTAAGTAAAATAATACACCTAATTCTGTTGTGCAAAGTGCATCACATATTAGATTTGCCTCCAATCCAAAGAAAAATGTTTAGATTCGTTTTATACCTATAGTGTTTACATGTGTGATGTGTTTTTTTTTTTTTTTTCAATTTGACACATTCGAATTATTGGCCTCGATTCCCTGATCCGGCGGGTCGGAAGTGAGTGCGGATTTGACACTTTGCGATTCTCAAATTCGCAGTCGCGGATTCAATTAAATCAAAAATTCGGAGTGATGACTCACACGCTAATGAAATACCCGATGTCGGATTATCTTAGGCGCATTTGTGGTTTCAAATCCGCAGAAAATTTGTTGCGGATCACACTTTTACAGCGCGGAAAATGTCAAAAAGAAATTTGCGGTTGCGGATTTGAGAATCGCAAAGTGTCAAATCCGCACTCACTTCCGACCCGTCGGATCTGGGAATCGAGGTCATTGTTTTGTTTTTCCATAATTTTTGAGTAATTATTTTAGGCAGAAAATAGCCGAAACTGCAAGCGTTTGTGCTCGATGCGTAAAAACTGAACTGACTGGTTGGCCATCTAACTAACAACCGGAAAAACTTTATGCTAAGGCATCGGACGTACACTTACAGTAGAGGTACATATATGTAGCTACACTAAAATGTTTCTTAGGACCACGGCCCTACTTTAGAACGTCCTTGGGTTCGTTCATTGGTCAAATATGTTATATAATTCTTTCAGCAGCATCTACTTGAAAGATGCGTTAGTTTTTCAAGTTATTTGTTGGATTGTTTTCGTGAATCTTCACAATCTCCACTTAATATATTGTCATCCAGTCTGAAGTGTTATTCAACAGAAAGAATACCATGAAAAAGCGTAATTAGTGGCTTAGTCTCTAGGCACAACATCCCACTAGTTTATTTGTGATAAACGTAGTAACCGGTTTTTCCTAGTGGATTCTGGTTCTGTGCTCTCTATCATCCCACGCTCATGGATTCATCACAAGCTTGAAGCTACGGACTACAAACTTTATGCTGCTAGAGTAATTGCTATTATTAACACTTATGGCGGACATCCTCTAAGCCTACACTCGGCCTTCGACGAGATTTCAAGTGGTCGTTCGTCGTGGCGGATACTAATAATGCTATAATAGGAGCTGACTTTTTGGCTTATTTGGACTCCTCATCGATCTTCAAGGTCAATATCTAATTAATAAAACCACCAGACTCACTACGAGAGGGTTATGTCGCAGAAGCATCAATTCATAGCATCTAAACCATAGGCTTTTCTTCTAACACAATTGAGCCACCTTATAGACAGCTTCTACATGAGTTCATCGACAACACTGTGCCTAAACCATTTCCAGTAATTCTTATGTCAAGTGCAGCTCGTCATCACATTGTCACTACTGACCTC
The DNA here is from genome assembly GCA_949987705.1 of Thereva unica. NCBI lineage: Eukaryota > Metazoa > Arthropoda > Insecta > Diptera > Therevidae > Thereva > Thereva unica. The sequence continues at coordinate 1,210 of CATLJY010000334.1, read as the reverse complement.
CTGTATCGGAACGTCCTCGACGTCTCACGGGAGAAAAGTATGTAGCAGCCAAAGCGGACTTTGAGCTCTTGCTCCAGCATGGTATTATTAGACCCTCCAGCAGTCACTGGCAAGCCCAATTCACATGGTCACTAAAAGGCTTGGGGGTTGGCGCTCCACGGTGATTAATCGTCGCCTTAACAAACAGACAGTACCAGATAGCTATCCAATCCCAATGATTGATGACTTACTTCATCGCTGTCATGGCTGCTCAATATTTTCAACCATTGACCTGGTCAAAGCGTACCACAGATTGCAGTAGCCGAGGAAGACATTCCCAAAACTGCTGTTACGCGACGCCGTTTGGTCTTTTTGAGTTTTGTGGGATGCCTCCAGGTCTCAGAAATGCCACACAAACTTTTCAGCGTCACATGGATAATTTTCTCCGCAACGTGGACTTCGCCTCTTGCTTCATCGACGACCTAATAATTTTCTCCAGATCTCCAGACGAGCATGTTCAACATCTACAAGCTATTTTTAAAATATTACGGGAAAATAACCTGGTTATTAATCCCAGTAAGTGTTCATTTGGCAAGAAAGAAGCTTATTATCTGGGTTATCACTTCAGCAAAAACGGATTCACAGCACCAACAGAAAAAGTAAAAGCAGTTCTAAACTTTTCAACACCCGAAAACTATTGCTGATCTGCGACGCTTTCTTGGCATGCTTAACTATTATCGTCGCTGCATTCCTAAAGCCTCTACTGTTCAGGCACCCCTCAACGAGCTCATAAAGAATGCTAAAAAGCGGGATAAAACTAAGATTAGTTGGACACCTAAACTTAAAGCTGCCCTGGAACAGTGTAAGTCCAGCATTTCATCAGCTGTCGTCACTACTTTTTATCACCAACAACACCCCATCGCATTATCTACAGACGCTTCGGACCATGCCATTGGTGGCTTCATTGGAGCAATTCGAAGATGGAATCTGGAAACCTCTAGGATTCTTCTCCCGGAAACTAAGTCCTGCGGAAACGCGCTACAGCACGTATGACAGAGAGCTTCTTGCTATTTTTTCCAGCATACAATTTTTTAGACACATCTTGGAAGGTTGTCCGTTCGTGGTGAAGACTGATCATCGCCCATTAATACATGCCTTTGCTCAGAGATTGGAAAAGCTTCTCCTCGACGGCTCAACCACTCAGTTTTATCACACAATTCACAACTGAGAT
>CATLJY010000333.1:0-81583 GCA_949987705.1 Thereva unica | reverse complement strand
ACTATAAATTGATTTTTCGAAATTCATCCCCTAAAGGGGTGAAATAGAGTTAACCCAAACCGCTGGGGCTGAAGGGCTGAAATTTTGACAGTGCATCCCTATAATCACGTGGAAATGAATGACTCAAAATTTACTTTATTTAGGATTCCTTTGTCACTTCTCTTGATGACATATACACACCAATCTCTGCTTCAAAACTTGCAGATTTGTTGAGCAGAGGTGATATACGCAGCAATTTGTTTACCATGTTTATTAAAAAAATGCTCTATAATAAACCTTTTTTAGGGATAATAACAACTGACTTTTTTGTTTGTTTTTTTTTTCAAGGAAAACAGTGCACATAATAAACAGTTTTTATTTAAAGGCGTTGCAAGGCACGCGGGTTTTATGCTAGTAAACAATAAAACAATAAGGAATAAAATTTTATTATTCTTGTAAAATGAAAAAAATAGGTTTGGAAAAAATGTCAGTGTCATAAATTTACCTGTTGGTGGGCGTTTATTGCGAAGGGTTTTTTAATTTTTCCTCTGAGCTTATTCTTTTCTAAGAAAATCATTATTCAATTATTAACAAGTGAGGGATTTTGCAAATATATAACTCTGCAAAATGAATCTGCTTTATTTTTATTTTGTTATTCGTGGAGTAAGGATGGAAAAAAAGAGCAAAGAACGCGAAATAATTTTTCGTGCGTTTTGTTTTTTGAAAAAAATTCAAACGGGTGAAATAAAGGCTCAAGGTTGTTCGGAGCAAGAATTGTTAGATCATATTGCATGGATGACAGGTATGTTTATTTTAAAACTATTTGTGTTTTATATAATACTAGCATAAAACCCGCGTGCCTTGCAACGCCTTTAAATAAAAACTGTTTATTATGTGCACTGTTTTCCTTGAAAAGAAAACAAACAAAAAAGTCAGTTGTTATTATCCCTAAAAAAGGTTTATTATAGAGCATTTTTTTAATAAACATGGTAAACAAATTGCTGCGTATATCACCTCTGCTCAACAAATCTGCAAGTTTTGAAGCAGAGATTGGTGTGTATATGTCATCAAGAGAAGTGACAAAGGAATCCTAAATAAAGTAAATTTTGAGTCATTCATTTCCACATGATTATAAGGATGCACTGTCAAAATTTCAGCCCTTCAGCCCCAGCGGTTTGGGTTAACTCCATTTCACCCCTTTAGGGGATGAATTTCGAAAAATCTATTTATAGTGGATGTCCACGTCATTATAGGGATGCACTGTCAAAATTTCAGCCCTATAGCTCCAGCGGTTTTGGGTTGACCCCATTTCACCCCCTTATGGAATGAATTTCTAAAAATCGCTTCTTAGTGGATGTCCACGCCATTATAGGGATGCACCGTCAAAATTTCAGCCCTATAGCTCCAGCGGTTTGGTAAACCCCATTTCACCCCCTTAGGGGATGAATTTCGAAAAATCGCCTCTTAGTGGATGTCCACGTCATTATAGGGATGCACTGCCAAAATTTCAGCCCTATAGCTCAGGCGGTTTGGGTAAACCCCATTTCCCCCTTTGGGGAACGAATTTCGAAAAATCGCTTGTTAGTGGATGTTCACGTCATTATTGGGATTCACTGTCAAAATTTCAGCCCTATAGCTCCAGCGGTTTTGGGTTGACCCCATTTCACCCCCTTATGGGATGAATTTCTAAAAATCGCTTCTTAGTGGATGTCCACGCCATTATAGGGATGCACCGTCAAAATTTCAGCCCTATAGCTCCAGCGGTTTGGTAAACCCCATTTCACCCCCTTAGGGGATGAATTTCGAAAAATCGCCTCTTAGTGGATGTCCACGTCATTATAGGGATGCACTGCCAAAATTTCAGCCCTATAGCTCAGGCGGTTTGGGTAAACCCCATTTCCCCCTTTGGGGAACGAATTTCGAAAAATCGCTTGTTAGTGGATGTTCACGTCATTATTGGGATTCACTGTCAAAATTTCAGCCCTATAGCTCCAGCGGTTTTGGGTTGACCCCATTTCACCCCCTTATGGGATGAGTTTCGCAAAATCGCTTGTTAGTGGATGTCCACGTCATTATTGGGATTCACTGTGAAAATTTCAGCCCTATAGCTCCAGCGGTTTGGGTAAACCCCATTTCACCCCCTTAGGGGATGAATTTCGAAAAATCGCCTTTCTGAGATTTGAAACAAATAATTTTAAACCAGAATTGTCTAATCTTTCAATTGGTGGCATTCATAATGTTCTACGATATACATTAGCCGAGATACCAGGCGTAGAGCGTAAAAAATGGTGACAAATCGTACTAATTAATTAATTAAAAAAAAACTAATCAAAATAGCGAAAAACGGAAACTTACTTCCACCTTCTGGGGTATCCATGCATCTACAAAAAAAATTTCAGATTTCTATCTCTTCTAGTTTGGCTACAATGCGTGACGGTACGCACAAGCAGACACACAGATACACAGACACACAGACACACAGACACACACTTTCCTTTATTAATATAGATTAATTCAAGTTTTTATTTACAGCCTCCAGTGCTAGTACTGTGAGAAGGATCGTGAAAGAAGCTTCCGTACTTAGAAGAGGTAACCCGTTTGATGTCGTTGCACAATTAAGTAGTGGAGTAGGGCACGATTCTTTTATTTAACTTACACTGTTTGTCGTCAAATCTTGGAAGTTAAATTTGACCTACTTCCCGGTTTCGGATAGAGCTGAAATTTTGCATACAGGTTTAGTTTGGATGACAATGCAATCCGACCATTTTGTAAAAATATCAAGATGGCGGTTCCAAAATGGCGCCCGATTTTTGAAATTGTGCTCCGCGTCAAATCTTGGAAGTTAAATTTGACCCACTTCCCGGTTTCGGATAGAACTGAAATTTTGCATACACGTTTAGTTTGGATGACCATGCAATCTGGCCATTTTGTAAAAATATCAAGATGGCGGTTCCAAAATGGCGCCCGATTTTTGAAATGGTGCTCCGCGGCCCTCTGACATGGGTATCAAATGAAAGGATATGACAGGTAGAACACAATAAGCTATGTGGTGTCATTCCAAATTCAAAATGGCGGCCAACACTTACACTGTTTGTCGTCAAATCTTGGAAGTTAAATTTGACCCACTTCCCGGTTTCGGATAGGGCTGAAATTTTGCATACACGTTTAGTTTGGATGACAATGCAATCTGGCCATTTTGTAAAAATATCAAGATGGCGGTTCCAAAATGGCGGCCGATTTTTGAAATTGTGCTCCGCGGCCCTCTGACATGGGTATCAAATGAAAGGATATGACAGGTAGAACACAATAAGCTATGTGGCGTCATTCCAAATTCAAAATGGCGGCCAACACTAAATTGCGGAAAGCTTTTAATAGACTAAAAAGTAGAAAATATAACCGATCAACTTCCAATTTTGCACACACTCGTAGTTCGGGTGGTTAATGTGTATGAATGATGAGATGAATAGTTGAGTTAAGGGTGAGTTGATAATAAAGAAGCAATACACGTTACAAAAAATCACAAACAAACACAGAGATGCTGCTGTCAACTAAATTCAACTACTCAAATACTGAACTCATGTCCGTATGCATAATTTCAACTAAACGCAGGTAGTAGAGCTGAGTCGAGTTCAGTCAACCTTAACCCAACTCGACTCCCGTTTACATGTAGTTAGACTTGGGTTCAACTTGAGTTCAACTCATCATGTATAAGTACTAAATGCAATCTGACCTTTTTGTAAAAAAATCAAGAAGACGGTTCCGAGATGGCGGCCGTTTTTGCAATTTTGTTCCACCGAGCCCACGACATGGGTATCAAATGAATACAGTAAACTGTGTGACGTAATTTTAAATCTAATAGAATTGCCATCATAAAATGGCGGAATACATATAATAAACTAAAAAGTAGAAAATAAAATAAATGGTTAAAAAAAATTTTAAAAAAAATTCTTTTCATTAACTAAAAAATGTGCTGAAAAGTAAAAAATAAAAAATATTTAAAAGAAAGCGTAAAATTTCAATTTTAATGAAAAAGTTAATTAAAAGAATGGCGCATTTTTCATCAAAAAATGTTGTTAGAATTTGAAATTAACAAAGCAAAAAATTGAGGGTTATTGTAAATCTCACGCGATTTACAGTTATATTTTCAATTTTTGATGAAAAATGCTGATTAACTTTTTCAATAAAATTTAAAATTTCACGCTTTCTTTTAAATATTTTTTATTTTTTACTTTTCAGCACATTTTTTAGTTAATGAAAAGAATTTTTTTAAAAATTTTTTTTTAACCATTTATTTTATTTTTTAATAAAATTAAGGGTTAATATAAATAATAATATTGCAGGGTTCCCAGAATGTTGTGAGAATACACGCACGCCTTCTCCACAGCCAAGTACCTCAAGAGCGGACTTCGTATCACCAAGGAGAAAAAGTGCCAAACGTAAGCCCTCACGAAGTGAAATGGATGACTTCGATTCTTCTGTTTTAAGAAGAATTATAGATACATTTCATCTTAGTGAAGGGCGACAATGCACTATTTACTTCTTTGTGGAGACTGATAAAAAGACTAGGATATCGGTGGAAAAATATGCCGGATAATAGAGAGATTTTAACGGAAACAAATAGGATTCGTCTTTTGCGACTAAAATATCTCTGGGGAGTTAAAAAATATCGAGAAGATAAGCGTCCCATAGTATATATTGGTAAGTTAGCGTTTTTGTTGACTATAATTTTAATATAATATGCATCTCAATTTTCTATTTGTGTTATTATATTTAATACTAGCATAAAACCCGCGTGCCTTGCAACGCCTTTAAATAAAAACTGTTTATTATGTGCACTGTTTTCCTTGAAAAAAAAACAAACAAAAAAGTCAGTTGTTATTATCCCTAAAAAAGGTTTATTATAGAGCATTTTTTTAATAAACATGGTAAACAAATTGCTGCGTATATCACCTCTGCTCAACAAATCTGCAAGTTTTGAAGCAGAGATTGGTGTGTATATGTCATCAAGAGAAGTGACAAAGGAATCCTAAATAAAGTAAATTTTGAGTCATTCATTTCCACGTGATTATAGGGATGCACTGTCAAAATTTCAGCCCTTCAGCCCCAGCGGTTTGGGTTAACTCTATTTCACCCCTTTAGGGGATGAATTTCGAAAAATCAATTTATAGTGGATGTCCACGTCATTATAGCCATGCACTGTCAAAATTTCAGCCCTATAGCTCCAGCGGTTTTGGGTTGACCCCATTTCACCCCCTTATGGGATGAATTTCTAAAAATCGCTTCTTAGTGGATGTCCACGCCATTATAGGGATGCACCGTCAAAATTTCAGCCCTATAGCTCCAGCGGTTTGGTAAACCCCATTTCACCCCCTTAGGGGATGAATTTCGAAAAATCGCTTCTTAGTGGAGGTCCACGTCATTATAGGGATGCACTGCCAAAATTTCAGCCCTATAGCTCAGGCGGTTTGGGTAAACTCCCTTTCCCCCTTTGGGAAACGAATTTCGAAAAATCGCTTGTTAGTGGATGTCCACGTCATTATTGGGATTCACTGTCAAAATTTCAGCCCTATAGCTCCAGCGGTTTTGGGTTGACCCCATTTCACCCCCTTATGGGATGAATTTCGCAAAATCGCTTGTTAGTGGATGTCCACGTCATTATATGGATACACTGTCAAAATTTCAGCCCTATAGCTCCAGCGGTTTGCTAAACCCCATTTCACCCCCTTAGGGGATGAATTTCGAAAAATCGCTTCTTAGTGGATGTGCACGTCATTATAGGGATGCACTGCCAAAATTTCAGCCCTATAGCTTAGGCGGTTTGGGTAAACCCCATTTCCCTCTTTGGGGAACGAATTTCGAAAAATCGCTTGTTAGTGGATGTTCACGACATTATTGGGATTCACTGTCAAAATTTCAGCCCTATAGCTCCAGCGGTTTTGGGTTGACCCCATTTCACCCCCTTATGGGATGAGTTTCGCAAAATTGCTTGTTAGTGGATGTCCACGTCATTATTGGGATTCACTGTCAAAATTTCAGCCCTATAGCTCCAGCGGTTTGGGTAAACCCCATTTCACCCCCTTAGGGGATGAATTTCGAAAAATCGCCTTTCTTAGATTTGAAACAAATAATTTTAAACCAGAATTGTCTAATCTTTCAATTGGTGGCATTCATAATGTTCTACGATATACATTAGCCGAGATACCAGGCGTAGAGCGTAAAAAATGGTGACAAATCGTACTAATTAATTAATTAAAAAAAAACTAATCAAAATAGCGAAAAACGGAAACTTACTTCCACCTTCTGGGGTATCCATGCATCTACAAAAAAAAATTCAGATTTCTATCTCTTCTAGTTTAATAGACTAACAGACACACACTTTCTTTTATTAATATAGACTAGCATAAAACCCGCGTGCCTTGCAACGCCTTTAAATAAAAACTGTTTATTATGTGCACTGTTTTCCTTGAAAAGAAAACAAACAAAAAAGTCAGTTGTTATTATCCCTAAAAAAGGTTTATTATAGAGCATTTTTTTAATAAACATGGTAAACAAATTGCTGCGTATATCACCTCTGCTCAACAAATCTGCAAGTTTTGAAGCAGAGATTGGTGTGTATATGTCATCAAGAGAAGTGACAAAGGAATCCTAAATAAAGTAAATTTTGAGTCATTCATTTCCACGTGATTATAAGGATGCACTGTCAAAATTTCAGCCCTTCAGCCCCAGCGGTTTGGGTTAACTCCATTTCACCCCTTTAGGGGATGAATTTCGAAAAATCTATTTATAGTGGATGTCCACGTCATTATAGGGATGCACTGTCAAAATTTCAGCCCTATAGCTCCAGCGGTTTTGGGTTGACCCCATTTCACCCCCTTATGGAATGAATTTCTAAAAATCGCTTCTTAGTGGATGTCCACGCCATTATAGGGATGCACCGTCAAAATTTCAGCCCTATAGCTCCAGCGGTTTGGTAAACCCCATTTCACCCCCTTAGGGGATGAATTTCGAAAAATCGCCTCTTAGTGGATGTCCACGTCATTATAGGGATGCACTGCCAAAATTTCAGCCCTATAGCTCAGGCGGTTTGGGTAAACCCCATTTCCCCCTTTGGGGAACGAATTTCGAAAAATCGCTTGTTAGTGGATGTTCACGTCATTATTGGGATTCACTGTCAAAATTTCAGCCCTATAGCTCCAGCGGTTTTGGGTTGACCCCATTTCACCCCCTTATGGGATGAATTTCTAAAAATCGCTTCTTAGTGGATGTCCACGCCATTATAGGGATGCACCGTCAAAATTTCAGCCCTATAGCTCCAGCGGTTTGGTAAACCCCATTTCACCCCCTTAGGGGATGAATTTCGAAAAATCGCCTCTTAGTGGATGTCCACGTCATTATAGGGATGCACTGCCAAAATTTCAGCCCTATAGCTCAGGCGGTTTGGGTAAACCCCATTTCCCCCTTTGGGGAACGAATTTCGAAAAATCGCTTGTTAGTGGATGTTCACGTCATTATTGGGATTCACTGTCAAAATTTCAGCCCTATAGCTCCAGCGGTTTTGGGTTGACCCCATTTCACCCCCTTATGGGATGAGTTTCGCAAAATCGCTTGTTAGTGGATGTCCACGTCATTATTGGGATTCACTGTGAAAATTTCAGCCCTATAGCTCCAGCGGTTTGGGTAAACCCCATTTCACCCCCTTAGGGGATGAATTTCGAAAAATCGCCTTTCTGAGATTTGAAACAAATAATTTTAAACCAGAATTGTCTAATCTTTCAATTGGTGGCATTCATAATGTTCTACGATATACATTAGCCGAGATACCAGGCGTAGAGCGTAAAAAATGGTGACAAATCGTACTAATTAATTAATTAAAAAAAAACTAATCAAAATAGCGAAAAACGGAAACTTACTTCCACCTTCTGGGGTATCCATGCATCTACAAAAAAAATTTCAGATTTCTATCTCTTCTAGTTTGGCTACAATGCGTGACGGTACGCACAAGCAGACACACAGATACACAGACACACAGATACACAGACACACAGACACACAGACACACACTTTCCTTTATTAATATAGATAGAAGAAGAAGATAACGACCTATTTTCTTTTCAGATGAAACTTACATACATACAACGCATGCTGCAGCAAAAGTTTGGATTTCGCAAAATCAAAAGGAGGGTCCCAAGAAGGCATTATCAAAAGGCGCCCGCTTCATAATTGTTCACGGAGGAACCACAAATGGGTTTATCCATAACGCCTTGTTGATTTTTAAATCAGGAGGCCGTACTGGAGATTACCACTGCGATATGAATGCGGAAAACTTCAAAAAATGGCTGACTGAGAAACTACTGCCAAATTTGCCTACGCATTCAGTTGTTGTTTTGGATAACGCTGCATATCACAACGTAATATCAAGCAAAATTCCTACCTCTGCAAGTCTCAAGAGTGAAATGATTTCTTGGCCCACAGAGAAAGGAATTTCGTTTGAAAACAATTCTACAAAAAAGGATTTGTACGACATTATATGCAGAAATCGAGAACAACATCTTGAATATAGTATAGATGCACTTTTGGAAAGTCATGGCCATTTCGTTTTGAGGTAAGAATTAAAAAGATAAAATTATATTTTTAATTCATTTACGATCTTCTCCTGTTCCAGGTTGCCACCACATCATCCCCAATTAAATCCCATTGAATTGATTTGGGGAATATTAAAGAGACGAGTTGCTGCACAAAATATTGTGTATAAAGAAGCTAGGCTCTTAGAAATAGTTAATAAGGAATTTTCAGCTATAACGGAGGAGGACTGGAGAAACAGCTGCAGGCATGTTCAGGACATCGAGGAAGATTATTTGCGAAAAGAGGGTATGTTTTTCAATTCCAATAGAATAATAATTAATTTAGGAGAGGACTCTGATGGCACCGATGGAGATGAAGAATGGTAAAAAACCCAGACAGGCCTGTAAATTTGTAATTATTATTAATTTTAATAAACTTTAAGTAACATATTTAAATTATGTATTATTTGTTTTTCGCTTTATTGTAAGAAAAAAAAAATTAATAAGAAGATTTAAATAAACTATGTTTAAAATATTTCATACGGATTTTTATTTTATTTGCGGTTCTGTTAAAATTTCTACTAATTATTCCAATTGTAAAACATAATTTTCGTTTTCAGGTTGAGATTTTTTAAGTCACTGTGGGATGTACGGAAGCTCTTATCAAAAAACAGAGTCGCCGTAAAATATCCCACATGGTGTCAGAAATTATATGTGAATTGCTGATAATTCCTTTGCGTGCGCCTTTGGCCTTCATTTATAGAGCTTTATTTCTCAATTAGAGAGGAAGAGAAATTATCTTAAGCTTTTGAGCATTTTTAAGAAATTTTTTCCCCAATATGCGCCAGATGTCACGAGGTTTGAAAAACTCTATACTGTTGACCATGCTGCTCCAAACTGTTTGAGGAAGGGCAAGCGTATGTAGCATTGAGTCGCGTAAGGGCTTTGGAAGGGCTATGTATTGAGGAGCTTGATTGTCAGAAATTAACGGGCAAGAAACCGTGCAATAATGTTGCACTGAAAGAGTTGGAAAGGATGAGGAATTTGCATAATGACAAGAGCCAAAGATCAAACTAAAAACTAGAAAATAAAAAATAGGTAAAACAACTTTTAAGTTAAATGGTTTTATTTGAAATTATAAGCTGTACCAAAAACTAGAAAATAATAAGAACACAAAAATGGACCTTTTGAGATTCTGGCGTCTGGTAAGAAATCGTGCAATAGTAGCCGTGCTGTTTTCTCATGTCGTATGCCTATGGGGCGCATAAAAACCTGCATAACTACTGTATAATTAAATGAGAACGACTTGTCTAGAAAAATGTGTTCCAAGCCCACCAAAAATATATTTAAAATGCGCCCCATGTTTATATTTTAGTCTGTTAAAAGTCCCAGAATATTACTTGATCCGTTGACGCAGCGCCACAAAGTGCCCCTAGGCATACGACATGAAAAAACAGCACGGCTACTATTGCACGATTTCTTACCAGACGCCAGAATCTCAAAAGGTCCATGTTTGTAATTTCTAGTTTTTGGTACAGCTTATAATTTCAAATAAAACCATTTAACTTAAAAGTTTTTTACCTATTTTTTTTTTTACTTCGGTGTAACATGTTTTGATTCTATTTCTTTCTAAATAATATTATTTAATAATGATACTCAGGAGAACATAAACATTTACTTAATTAAAAGTGCAAAAATATCATTTTCTTGATTTTTTATGGCTCTTCGGCGGCTTTATAAAAATCATTAAAATATTTCGCGGAAATAATATAAAGTATTTATTTGTTTTTATGCATATTGTATATGCTGCTCATTTTATTAGTTTATAGTCATGTAGGTAGTGCTGTAGACCAAAACAAAAACTAAATTTTATCGAACTTCGCTGTGGATTTGTCACAAAAAATATGTATGATTTAAACGAAACATTTGGTAGGTTTATGAAAAATGGTTAATCGCAGTTATTAAAATTATTAGTGAGTGTCAGTAGATATAAAACGAAAAGTAGATATCTAATTTTTACCAGGGAATATAAACGCTTACTGAAATGAATGAAAATTTATAAATTTAATTGCACGAACTGTATTTAACACCGTCCTTATAGTCCATCAATATAAGGAACTGATTTTTCTCAGAATTTTTAATATTTTACCAAAATTTTACAAACGATTTGCCAGAAATATCAAAAAAATTTTGCAGCCATTTGTTTAAAAGCATATTTTTAAGTTTTTATTAACTACATTTGTATGTATCTTTTCAGAATAACAAAACAAAAGTGGGATGTTGTGCCTAGAGACTAGCCACTAATTACGCTTTTTCTTGGTATTCTTTCTGTTGAATAACACTTCAGACTGGATGACAATATAATAAGTGGAGATTGTGAAGAATCGCGAAAACATTCAAACAAATAACTTGAAAAACTTAAGAATCTTTCATGGAGATGCTGCTGAAAGAATTATACAATAATTGCCCGCCAAGAATTTGAAAGAATTGATATATTTTAATTGCACCCCATCTATGACAAAGAATAGTGAACACCATCTATGGCAATATTATATTACTCTTCGTTTTACCTATTATTATCAATTTCCATAAAATATACAAAATACATTTCATAAATAATAGAAAATCTGTTCTCATAATTCAGCTGTTTACTTTCTTCAAAACTTTATACATATCTAGCATTGGAATGTACCTTTTTCGTAAGCATGAATAAATATGTTTATTGCCACATTCCTACAAGTTAGTGTTTGGAGTAATGGGAAGTCGCTAGATCGGGGAGCGAAAGGGCCAGGGTTCGATTACTGTAGACCAAGAGCCAGCGACGTTTTTCGGGTTGTCATTTCATTAGTCATGAAAATTTCCACACTGAATCTTATACACCTGCTGAAAAAGGGGTCGTCTTAATAAAGAAATGTCCGAGGTGATGCAAGTTATTAGTAGCTTTATAACAAACAGTGAGGAATGTCAATTTAGAGTTTCTGAGTTGCCCGCGTTAATCGACAGGGAAAATCGTCCGGTAATTCGTTTGTTTGAGCATTCACTAAGGTTCAAATGTTTTGGAAAATCGTCTACAAAAACCAAAGTGAACTTATCAGCTCTGCCTCCAACTAAAGATGCTGCTCGACTTCATTCATTCCGAGTATATCATCAAGTGCAAACTTGGCTTGATAGTTATCAAGACCCGGAGGAAAGGGACTCGAAGCGAACAAGATTTGGCTTACAACCAGTCCCAATGACAATTGCTCCGGCACCAGCAAATTTATTAAAATTAATATCCTGCAAATGTAGGAAAAAATGTGGCGGTTCCTGGGGATGCCGCAAGGCCTGTCTCAAATGTACCATAATTTGCTCTAACTGCAGTGGCGGAAATTGCAAAAATGTGACGAAGGTCAACAAACCTCCTTGAAAACAATGAAATAAATGAGAACATTTGCGAGTTTTCAAGTCTCCCAGATATATCATTCGACGAAGACAACGTCAAGTCATTAAATGGCAGCTTCATCGGATAGACCAGATTGTCCGATTGATCCGAAACATATGAGGCTAAATAACATGTTATAGCATCATTGTTTCGTTTTCTTGTGGATTAGGCCTACTGGGGAAACCACAATAAAAAAACGAGCCAAAAACTCGACCGCCAAGGTGGTGTGGAAAAGGGTTTGCACGCCAACGAAGTGTCTTAATTATGAACATTAATGAAACAATCGGCGCTGAATTGCGGCTAAAGTATAAATGCTAGAAAAAAATGTTTAAAGTAAAATTTCAACGGAACTTTATAACAAACATATTTGTTGGTATAACTTGTCATCGTAAATAAATAGTTGACTAGATATTTGCAAAAAACCATTTTTAATAAACTTTTGAGGTGTAATAAATCCATAAATATCAACTTTATAGAAAAAAATAAAGGCAGCAATTGTGGGCAATGATGAGCTCAACACACGATATAATCAGTTTAAATGTAACGGGCAAAGAAAAAGATATTAGGAAATTATTTTTTTATTGAATTTACATTTTCCGACATTTAAAGCGCTATAACTCGTGAAATATTAGCCCTATCTAAAAACGATAAAACCAAAAGTCATAGATAATCGTGTGTTCTATAAGTCTTAGGAAGGACTTTTTTATGGCGGGCTAACCGTTAACGAAATATAGTGCAAAGAAACTGATGTATAAAGTTTGAAGCACTATAACTCCGAACATATTGACTTTACAAAAAAAAAAAATTCTGAACAAAAAAGTTAAATCACTTATTTATCTACAAAAAAGATTATATAAATTTTTGTCGTAAAACGCATAGTTTCTGAGATATAGAATTAAACGCGTTTCCCTTCATTGTAAGTGAAGCATAAGGGTGGGGATGACGCCATTTTGAATTTAAACTCATAAAAATATGTAAAAACATTTGGTAAAAAAATATCGCGTGCGGTATTTTTTGCAAAGAAAAAGTACCTATTTACTGGACTAGTGGGGCTGCGAGTTCGATTCTTCGGCCCGCCGTGCTTTTTTTCGTCATAATAATTTTTTTTTTAATTTTGGGATTTTTTTTCATATAAAACATGTTTTTGACATGAACACGTCTCTAAATTTGCTTCCAGAACAAAAACCGATGATAACGAAATTATGGCATATAGTTTTTATTTGCTGCTCAAAAACTATTGTTTATCTATATTAATAAAGGAAAGTGTGTGTCTGTGTGTCTGTGTGTCTGTGTATCTGTGTGTCTGTGTATCTGTGTGTCTGCTTGTGCGTACCGTCACGCATTGTAGCCAAACTAGAAGAGATAGAAATCTGAAATTTTTTTTGTAGATGCATGGATACCCCAGAAGGTGGAAGTAAGTTTCCGTTTTTCGCTATTTTGATTAGTTTTTTTTTAATTAATTAATTAGTACGATTTGTCACCATTTTTTACGCTCTACGCCTGGTATCTCGGCTAATGTATATCGTAGAACATTATGAATGCCACCAATTGAAAGATTAGACAATTCTGGTTTAAAATTATTTGTTTCAAATCTCAGAAAGGCGATTTTTCGAAATTCATCCCCTAAGGGGGTGAAATGGGGTTTACCCAAACCGCTGGAGCTATAGGGCTGAAATTTTCACAGTGAATCCCAATAATGACGTGGACATCCACTAACAAGCGATTTTGCGAAACTCATCCCATAAGGGGGTGAAATGGGGTCAACCCAAAACCGCTGGAGCTATAGGGCTGAAATTTTGACAGTGAATCCCAATAATGACGTGAACATCCACTAACAAGCGATTTTTCGAAATTCGTTCCCCAAAGGGGGAAATGGGGTTTACCCAAACCGCCTGAGCTATAGGGCTGAAATTTTGGCAGTGCATCCCTATAATGACGTGGACATCCACTAAGAGGCGATTTTTCGAAATTCATCCCCTAAGGGGGTGAAATGGGGTTTACCAAACCGCTGGAGCTATAGGGCTGAAATTTTGACGGTGCATCCCTATAATGGCGTGGACATCCACTAAGAAGCGATTTTTAGAAATTCATCCCATAAGGGGGTGAAATGGGGTCAACCCAAAACCGCTGGAGCTATAGGGCTGAAATTTTGACAGTGAATCCCAATAATGACGTGAACATCCACTAACAAGCGATTTTTCGAAATTCGTTCCCCAAAGGGGGAAATGGGGTTTACCCAAACCGCCTGAGCTATAGGGCTGAAATTTTGGCAGTGCATCCCTATAATGACGTGGACATCCACTAAGAGGCGATTTTTCGAAATTCATCCCCTAAGGGGGTGAAATGGGGTTTACCAAACCGCTGGAGCTATAGGGCTGAAATTTTGACGGTGCATCCCTATAATGGCGTGGACATCCACTAAGAAGCGATTTTTAGAAATTCATTCCATAAGGGGGTGAAATGGGGTCAACCCAAAACCGCTGGAGCTATAGGGCTGAAATTTTGACAGTGCATCCCTATAATGACGTGGACATCCACTATAAATAGATTTTTCGAAATTCATCCCCTAAAGGGGTGAAATGGAGTTAACCCAAACCGCTGGGGCTGAAGGGCTGAAATTTTGACAGTGCATCCTTATAATCACGTGGAAATGAATGACTCAAAATTTACTTTATTTAGGATTCCTTTGTCACTTCTCTTGATGACATATACACACCAATCTCTGCTTCAAAACTTGCAGATTTGTTGAGCAGAGGTGATATACGCAGCAATTTGTTTACCATGTTTATTAAAAAAATGCTCTATAATAAACCTTTTTTAGGGATAATAACAACTGACTTTTTTGTTTGTTTTCTTTTCAAGGAAAACAGTGCACATAATAAACAGTTTTTATTTAAAGGCGTTGCAAGGCACGCGGGTTTTATGCTAGTATTGAATAAAGAAATATACCATGACGTGGGTGAAGAATCAAAGAATTTTATTGTTTACATTTGATTTCCTTTTTTTTAAGCTATGATGATTATATTGTAGTGTTTGTTAAATACTTTGTTAAGTTGTGCCTTTAACAAAAACTTTTAAAGATTAATTATATAGCGTTGGTCAGTGTAATACTTATGAATCTCCATGGCCAAACTAGGATACAGCCTTATGACAATAATTAAATCAATGCAACGTGAAATAAAAGTTTTAGTTAAGAACGGATTTGGCTTATTTAGCTTAGGCGGGTAATTATTGGTGTTGGTCTCATTGCGAGGTGGGGGTACTTGTGTGCGTGCACGTGCATGTACGATAAACAGTTGCCTATGTTTTTCAGTAGATGTACTACATTTAAAGAAAAGTGAAGTGCGTGCGTGATTTTTTCTTTAAAAATAAAAAAAAGTTACATTGAAGTGTAAATTAATACAAAAGGTGCGGTAAGCCGAATTTTTAACAATAATACATGTATGTTTAAGTAAAATAATAGGCACCTAATTCTGTTGTGCAAAGTGCATCACATTAGATATGCCTCCAATCCAAAGAAAAGTGTTTAGATTCGTTTTATATAGTGTTTACGTGTGTGATGTCCTTTTTTTTTTGTTTTCAATTTGACACATTCGAATTATTGGCCTCGATTCACAGATCCGGCGGGTTGGAAGTGAGTGCGGATCAATCTCCACTTAACATATTGTCATCCAGTCTGAAGTGTTATTTAACAGAAAGAATACCATGAAAAAGCGTAATTAGTGGCTAGTCTCTAGGCACAACATCCCACTAGTTTATTTCTTGTTTGCCTTATTTTGTTAGTTTTATTTTTAAGTTCTTGCTTTAAGTTACCTTAATTTATGTCTAATTTTATTAATTAATGTACTAATTTATAAGATTATAATCTTTGTACATGTTATTAAATTGAATAAATAATAATAATGTATGTGAGAATGTGAAGTATTTATTTTGGTTGACATATAATTTTATAATAATTTCATATTTAGCAGTGGAAGTGTTATGGTCCCACGAAGAAACAATTTCTTTGATCCTAATGTAGGGAACGTTAAGTTATAAAATTTTATTTTAGCATCAAATAAACACTATCCACGATAGAAAAAATAAAATAACAAACCAAAACCCTCTTTTTCAAATGAGTAAATATCACATAAATGTCTGTTCGATTTGCTTTATGCAATCAGTTACAAGTTGACAGAATACGAGTGAGGCAAAAGTGAGTACGAGATTTGACATGTGTTGTGATTGATGTAACGAATATCAGATAAATGTAGCAAATCGCAAGCAGCTACTGTATCAAGCAGAGGTCGAAAGAAGAATTATTTTTTTTTCTTAAGATTTGCTTAGTGTCTTGATTCTTATTGTTTATTGAGAAAGTAAATTTAATCATATTTTGATTTCTGACCCTACGAGATACGCTGTTTAAAAGTTTGTTTTTGTATTTTATTTTATTTCTTAGTATAGGAGTAATACATAATAATAAATTTATTTTACAAGGTCATACATCTTTTAGAGTACTACATTTTCAAACAGGTAATCTAACTTAAACTTAAATAAACATAGTGAGTGGGATAAAGAGGATATGAGAATGTTACAGCAGTAGATAAGTGGATAGAAAAATTAGAAAATACTAAGAAGAAGAAGAAGAGGAGGAAGAAAGAAAAAGAGATGCTTGCCTTCTGAAAGCCGTGGTGGCTGAGTTCATTATTCAAATAAGGCTGGGATGATTATTCCAAAGTCTAAACGAATGAATAAAGAAGGAACGACTACCAATTAACAACAATGTGCTGGAATGAGTAATGGAACGAACAATGAGCGGTAGACAGAAGACTACCATAAAGCTAGTGACAGAATTACGCGCAAACGCGGTGCGGGCAATGACAGATCGAATAAACTATGTGTATTCAAATACGCACTGACAGAATATTGTTTTGCCGCCACGCGCACACCGCACAAGTTGCTTTCTACTTTTTGCGAGTTGCCGATCAGCCTAGTTGTTATACCTATTAACTTCCCAGTATAGGAAGTTATTGTAATCGGTCCGAAAATCGAAATCGAAAATTTCATCGTATTTTCATCTTTCAAGGTCCCAGGAGCATTTTAAGCAAAAAAATTGGGAGGAAGTATGTGTGTGTGCGTACGGATGTGGTCATTTTTTCCTGCATGATATCGCGCGAACCAAAACTGATATGGACTTCGTTGAGGTGTCGTTCGAAGCGTATTAACCGAAATATTATCTGAAAAGATTTTCATGAAATTCGGTCCAGCAGTTTTTTTTTGTTTAAGCGACGTAAGTGATTTTTGTACCTTTTTGTACCTTTTGTACCACGATATAGAACGAACCAACCATGATACCGACTTCTTTGAGGTGCCGATCGTAGCGTATTACCGAAAGTACACAGTTTGATTTTCATAAAATTCGATCGAGCGGTATCTATGTTTAAAGGGCGTAAGTGATTTTTGTACATGCTCTATAGAACACAAACCAAAAATGATATTGACTTCATTGAGGTGTCGTTCGAAGCGTATTAACCGAAATATGATCTGAAAAGATTTTCATGAAATTCGGTCTAGCCGTTTTTTTGTTAACTTCCCAGTATAGGAAATTATAGTAATCGGTCCGAAAATCGAAAATTTCGAGGTATTTTCATCTTTCAAGATCCCAGGAGCATTTTAAGCAAAAAATTGGAAGGAAGTATATGTGTGTGTGTGTGTGCGTATGGATGTGGTCATTTTTTCCTGCACGATATCGCGCGAACCAAAAAAGATATCGACTTCGTTGGGGTGTCCTATACCTATATCGACTTCATTGAGGTTCCGAAAAAAAATATTAACGAAGAAATGATCTGAAAAAAATTTCATAATATTCGGTCGGCTAATTGTCAGAAAGACCTTAACACTATTTCTACCAAAGGTGTCAAAAGACACCTTTTAAAATTTTAACTTGAAATTAATTTCAAAGTTTAATAATTTTTTCTCAGTTAATGTTTTGACTATTCTTATAATAAGTGTTAAATTTATTTAGCGTTATCATTTTCCTCCAGCTCATCCTGGATCAGTATAAACGTACATGATATACCTATTTCTACCATGAGGTGTCTTTTGACACCTCTACGATTTTTTTTATATTCGGTTGTTGTTTGCAATGTTGCATTTTACTGAAACTCCGCCGTCGCCTGGTCCCAAACCCAGGGTGTGAAAAGAGGAGGGTGGTCGACCTGCCGAGTTGACCAGAATCGGTTTATCCGAAGACCGAAGAAACTAGCAGCAGCGTATCTTTATGATTATCGTACTTTTATGATTATTATATTTTATAATGAAGATTAAAGTTTTATGAAGACTGAAAGTTTGTTAAGTTAATAATATTACAATGTTTAATTATTTTGTTATTTTGTAATTAAAATACAAAAAAAAAGAGAATATGTTTTAATAATTATTTCCATAGTTATTTCCATATAAAAGTAATGGTGTCAAAAGACACCTTTTGTTCGAAATAGGTATACACAAAATAGTGGTAGAAATAGTGTTAAATTGACAAGTTTTGCTAATATCAAATAAACTCGATGCAATGATACCGGTTCTTAACGAAGTGATCTTTTTTGTGTTCTGTACAGCGATAGCCTTCGAAGAAAACATCACTTGTCAAAATCCGACAACCTTTCAAAATTTCGTTACCCTTGTAACTGTCGTGAGTATATGTGCCATGGCACGAAATAGAAAAGAAAAACAAATCTCAAAGAAAAAGAGATAGGGCAACGACCATCGACACAAAACTAGAGATAGGGTCAGACAAGAAGGTGGTTGAGATGGCTTGACCGCCGAGGAATATCGCCGAAGTTGTGGGCATCCGCTGCACCGTTGGTCGGCACGACGTGCGATGCGCTAACTAGCTCGCCGGATGGGGTGGGGTTAGCGGTACAGGGATGCCGAAGAGTGACAGTATTTGAATAATTAAACTCGTGCCTGAAATTGAAATTAAGAAGAGAGGCGGCGGCGGAGAGACAAGCCTACCGAGGTCAACGAGAGAGGCCGATAAAAAAAGTAGGGAGGAGTGGACGGTCAACGAGAACCGGTCATATTCGAGAAAGCTAAAGGTTAATTAGTATCGGGTGGAAGGAACTTACCTTTCGCGTAGGCATCCTTATTCCAGAGAGCCTCATGTGGGGGGTTTTATTCGGTAGTGCTAAACGTATAACCATTCTGTCAGAAGTCAGTTTATTCTATCTTCGTTCATCATACTAGTTAATCGTGTGGAACGAAGGGGTCAAACCCACATCCCAACTAGTTTCTTTTTTATATACCTACCAATTCTATTTTATCCAAAAACGAAACAAAAATCGTTATCTATATACATACATTATTATCTAGTGACCGATTCGACGACAACACTCCACTACCTTGACTTTAGTGTAATAAACTATATTTTAACTTTGGTTTAAAAAAAAAGAAAAACGCCCGCCGCCAGTTAAGATGAAATTAACACTCATTAAGAATGACCGCCACCGTTTTAAATTGAAAATTTAATTTCTTTGTCCGCCCACCACGGATGATAGTTGAAACAATACTCTTCGATCTTAAAAATCGATCGCGCTTTAGTTACCTAGAGCTTTCTTTTCAAAAAATCCTTCGGTAGCATTTTTCTTTCGGGCCTTCAACCTTGGTGCAAAAGTCACCTGCTGGTGCTAGACCCAAGGCTGAGGTCGCTGGCCGGAAAAACGCACCCGTCGGCTTTTCTCCAAGTGCCGGCGCAATTTTCTTTCGTTCGC
Source organism: Thereva unica (assembly GCA_949987705.1). Taxonomy (NCBI): domain Eukaryota; kingdom Metazoa; phylum Arthropoda; class Insecta; order Diptera; family Therevidae; genus Thereva; species Thereva unica. The sequence continues at coordinate 61,877 of CATLJY010000333.1, read as the reverse complement.
ATGCCAAATTGCGCTAAATTTTTGTTGCCAATTTACTTTGGCGTTTCAGGTTACACCTGGATGCTGTGCACGGGTCATTTACCGGCTCTGTTCAAGATCGACGCCACTGCACATTTTGGAGTAGTCACCCACACAGGAGGGGAGAAGAAGTTCTGTGATCGGCTCTATGACGATCTGCCGATCTAAGGGAGAATCACTTTTTGGACAACCAGCCACTGGGCAACAAGTTCGCTCTCTAGATACCCAGCTACTGGGCAACAAATATTTTTTCATTCCAAATTACCTTTGAGTAACCAAATAAAGTAGAATTTTATAACGTGGAAAATGTGTTATTAATAAATTAATAATTCCGGACGGCCTGCAAATAAATCATCATCTCACCTGTTGAGAGCTCAACCTCATGGTTTTTTCACCCGTTCGCACCCCGCCGAGCATCACCACAAGGTTCGCCCCAGCTCAAACATTTGGTCCTTCGAGCCGGATTATTTCCCCAAAGGTGAGTACTAATTATTTGCACGTTGAAAATAATAACATAAAACTAGTAGAACAATTCAAGTGTTTGGTGTAATTCAAGGTGTTTGGTGTCTATTAATTACTTAATAAAATGACACTATAAAATGTTCTTCTTCATAAAACAAATTACTTAACCCATTAAATAAGTAACGGTTATAAGGTGCAGCGGAATAACGGTTCATCCAGAAAGTCGCACGCGTTTGTTCTTAAAAAATAGAAAACAATCATGCAAGATTAACTGCATAATCAATTCATTAACCATGTGAGTGATCGCTTCCAGATTATGATAAAAATAAATATCTGTGTATAATTGAGTAAAATTTCTTTGTGAATTATATACGGTGAATTCCTAACGGTAAATTCACGTCTTGCACTTAAAGTATTGCAACGTCTTTTGCGAATTTAAGCGGTCAAACAAAGAGGATTTTTTTGGGGATTTATGCGGTAAATTTTTTAAAAGGAAAATATACAGGGTGTTCCGTTACTCATGGTACAAAGGAAAATGGCAAATAGTACATAAAAAATTATCGCAAAAAAAAGTAAAAGTAGGGGGGGTACCTCTTTTCGTTTTCGAGATATGGCGTTTTGAAGTTTTTTTGGTAGAGGTTTACATATTACCCTGTATTTTTGTCACCTTTTTAGATATTTTAATGAATAAGACATCAATCTACGCAGAATACTCCCACCTATCTAAATCTGTAAAAGTCAAGGGGTCAAACCACCAACATCCAGAGTTATGAGTCATCAAAGACAAAATTTTGTTTTTTTTTCACTAAAATTTCCACTTCAACCACCTTTTTCTCCAAAAAATACGTAATAAACCAATATTTTGTTTTACAAAATTGGAAAGCTTGGACAATTTCCTATGAATAATGTCTAACAACTATTATGCTACGACCTTTACTTTTGAAGTTATTAACAATTTTAATAGTGAAATTGGCTCTATTTCGTTCTTTTTTAGTACTTTTTCACCTGAGTTTTGTCGAAAAGTACCAAATAAGCACCAAAGGAAGACCAACTTTTGCGTTAAAATTGCTAATAACTTCAAAAGTAAAAGTCGTAGCATAATAGTTGTTAGACATTATTCATAGGAAATTGTCCAAGCTTTCCAATTTTGTAAAACAAAATATTGGTTTATTACGTATTTTTTGGAGAAAAAGGTGGTTGAAGTGGAAATTTTAGTGAAAAAAAACAAAATTTTGTCTTTGATGACTCATAACTCTGGATGTTGGTGGTTTGACCCCTTGATTTTTACAGATTTAGATAGGTGGGAGTATTCTGCGTAGATTGATGTCTTATTCATTAAAATATCTAAAAAGGTGACAAAAATACAGGGTAATATGTAAACCTCTACCAAAAAAACTTCAAAACGCCATATCTCGAAAACGAAAAGAGGTACCCCCCCCCTACTTTTACTTTTTTTTGCGATAATTTTTTATGTACTATTTGCCATTTTCCTTTGTACCATGAGTAACGGAACACCCTGTATATTAGAATTTGACTATTGTATATTGTCTGAAATAGAAAGTTTTCGCAATTTTGAAGGATAAGTTTGTAGAAAGCAAATAAAGTTTGTGCAGATCGATTTAAATAGGTTTTCGTTGTGAATTTATACTATAAATTTAAATAGAAAATTTCGCGTCTTGTAGATTCCTAAAGTAACGTGACTTCTTTTTTCGAATTTATTCGGTAAATTCCAGAACAAAGACATTTGTGCATTAAAACTCGTCGTAAAAGCATTTTTTTCTTGGGTATTTATACGGTAAATCTATTAAAAAAAAAATATATTAAAATTCGGGTATGGTATATTGTTTGAAATAAAAAGGTTTATTCGCAATTTGAGTGATAAATTTGTTAAAGGGTGAATAGACTTCAAATTTTGCTTGAATCTCCGAAGCTCCAATCCTGTACGGCGTTTTCTCGTCTCCGTAATAAGATGGCTACCGTAGTTCAGTTCATAAAGGATCAGGCAGCCTTATATGAGCAGATAGTGTGAATTTTACCAAGTCCCCTAAGGAAAGGCTAAAGAGCGAGGGTCATCTTAAAGGTAGAATTGAAGTCCTAAATGAATTGTATTCGACATTTATTGAAAACGACAGAACCAGACATCAGCGTCCCCGGAAGAGAGAAGGTGAGAGTAAACTCAAAGCGAGTTTATACGACGATTTTTGCAGTATCTACTATGAATATAACGGTATCCTGAAAGATCATTTGTCTAATTTAGCCCCTCCCCCTATCTCAACCTCTCGCTCTAGCTCCGAAGATCAACCCAATCTGTCTCACAATGCGACTACCCAAGGTGACCAATCTAACGCGCTGGGTCTCAGTATGAACCCACTGAATTATGAAGTGCCTCTAGGTGCTGTCAGGCTACCTCGCATCTCGATCCCCAAGTTCTCGGGAGATTACTCGTCGTGGATGTCGTTTCACGACATGTTCAAATCCATGGTTCACTGCAATGAACGCATACCAGCAGTGCAGAAGATGCACTACCTAAAGACCTGCCTGACCGGTGATGCTGAAAAGATGGTACGATATCTTAATGTGACTGAATAAACTACGCTATAGCTTGGAATTATTTGTGTAAGAGGCACCAAAATAATAAAGCTGTCGTTAATACCACACTGAAGGCGCTATTCTCTCAACCCTATGTCTCGTCAGAAAACCCCATTGATATCCGTCAACTGCTAGATTCTACGAACGAATACCTAGCCACCCTTGCGAACTTGGATGTTAGAACCAATCAATGGGGTCCTATTATAAGTTTTATTATATTAGAACGTTTGCCAAATGGGACAAGACAATTATGGGAACAGGGCCAAGGTACAGAAACGTCACTTCAGGACCGGCGTTTGGATTTTTTGCGCCCGGTGCAGTGTGACATATTGCGCCCCCATGGGCTGTTCTTTCTTTGATCGCATTGAAGAACAATTAGGAAAATACATAAAGACTCTGTGGAGTTCCTTTGATATATGTAAATGAATGCACACTTTTTCATTTTTTTCTGAAATTGCGCCCGGTGTAAATGCACCAATTGCATTGGATGTTTTTCGGAGTTAGCTGCACTTCCCTACTATTGCCAGCACAATCCTGGGCTTCGAAAATCTATAGTACTATACACTCGAATCTCCACAATACCGCTCTCTATGGGGTACTCTAAGCCTTCATATTTCGAGCGATATTAGGTGGTTACTGCACTGCATTTATTAGTTTCTACTGTAGAATCGTTCATAGAAAAGTTAGTTCACCTTAACAGCCTTCCTGGACATAGAAAGCGCTTTCTAAAACTTTAGAACAGAGGCAATGCAGGTGTTTCCCGACGAGTTAGGGATTTATAATAGTACGACTAGTACGAATTACAAATTAAGAACCATGGCACCGTAAAAATGGATAGACGCCGAAAACAGTCGAACGAAATGGATTTGGATTGGCCGCACCTTTCAGAAGTTTGTTGACATGTATTAATTTGTTTTTAAATCTTAATTTCTGAAACTGCGCCCGGTTTAAGTGAACCATTTGCACCTATGAAAGCGCTGCCCCTGAGACTGAATGTGGCTTAATGATTCGATATGCACACTCGAATAAATTATACATATAGATTTGTGAACCCACAGATTTTTTACTGTTATAAGGTATATCAGCAGACGCCGTTTCCTATTGGAACGCGTCTACGTGAAAATTTCGTCGAACTTTAGAATGATCTGCGGAATACGCCAGTGCCGGTGCGTGGGTTTTATGCGACCAGTCCATTATACAACTATGCTCTTCATTTTTTGAGGCAATGAAAGACAGTGGATAAATTGTGTCCTAGTCGAATTGCACCCAGTGCAAGTGCACCATTTGCCAATATGAAAGAGCCGCCCTGTCCGTTTAAGTGCAATGACCTTCTATCGCAATGGAGAAAGCGGAAAATATTTTGCCAAGCCGCGATTTCTTGAATGGTAAAAATGTTTCTATACCAGGTTTCAATCCTTCTTTTGTCACGATTCTATCAACATAATCTCGGTTCAACCTTGTTTTCATTTGGTTTCAAATAAACGCAATTCCTACTCGAGAAGGATTCATTTCTTTTTTTTCTGGCCTTGTAGTTTTCCCACGCAATATTCACGGTTTTTTTTAAATTTTAATTTCTGAAATTGCGCCCCTGGCGAATTGCGCCCGGTGCAAGTGCACCATTTGCACCTATGAAAGCACCGCCCCTGCGTCACTGCCCAAACTCTCCGAATTGTTGAACTTCCTAGAATCCAGATTCCGGACATTGGAGGCTATCCAACCCCAAAGCTCTAGACGAAGTGGGCCCACAGAGTACTGCTAAATCGCACACTTTTCATACCCATCGATTCGCATGTGCGCTGTGCAGTGGTTCTCATGCTCTCAAAAAGTGCTTCAAATTCGGAAAGATGAAGTCGGACGAACGAAGGCAGTTTGTAACCTCTAACTCTCTCTGCTTCAACTGCCTGGCCCAAAGTCATTTTTCCAACAACTGTCCCAGTGAATTAGTATGTCGCGTTTGCCATAGCAGACATCATACTCTCTTGCATCCTCAAGATCGATCCGAAGCTACCACCAAATTCATTGATCGAATTTCCTCATCTACGAAAGATAATACAGCATGCCAGCAATGGGGAGTTTGGGTTAGGACAGCGGAGTGAACGGACGTGTGCTGTTCTGGTCCCTGCAAAACGCGCCGAAAACAAAAACAAGAAAATACAAAAACAAAAAACGAATAAAGTGTGAAAAGTGTGGGAAAAAACTAAAACCAACAAAAAAAAGAGCACAAAAACACACAGTGAAAAAAAAACAATAGTGAAAAAAAGCACGAGCGCAGTCTAACGCGAAGGCATCAACCACCCTTCACTAGACTCAACGACCGACCGGACCGACGAACGGCACAAGTAAGTACCCTTGCTTCCTACCCCCTCTCGCATCTCGGTCCTGCAGGTGCCGCGGCTAAAATCTGTCGGTCGATGAAATTTGCCCCGTCTCAAAAGGCATAACACTTTGACGAGGACAAATTTTATTGACTCTGATGGTTGCGGCAAATGTAATGCCGGGAAATATTCCCGAGAACGTGGCGATTGAGCCCGCGCAACCGAAGTCCCGTTACGAGTCAAGTTTTGGTATTGACTTTTGTAACATTCGTGGACTTCAAGCGAATTTCTCTTTTGTTGAGTGCCACTTATCTAATTACAAACCCCCAATCTTCGCACTTAGTGAAACCCAAATATCACCCGATAATGATTTAGGTTATTACCAGGTGTCGGGGTACACTTTAGTGCACAATCTCTCCCCCCATAGGGGTATTGCCATTTATGTTAGGGACGACGTGGCTTATTGTAAAATACATTCAAGCACAACTTCAGATTTTAATTATCTTTGGATTAAAATCATTTTCCAAAGCCACGTCATATTCTTCTGCTTCCTATACAGAAGCCCTAACATAAGTAACGAAGCCTCCACTTTATCTTTTGATACTATTTCCGAACAAATCTCGGGATTTTTGTCGTCCAATCCTGAGTGTGAAATCATCGTTGCGGGTGATTTCAATGTTCACAACGTTAAATGGCTGACTTACTCAAATGGCACCAGTATTTCTGGCAAGGACGTCGAGCTCTTTGCAGACATCAATAACTTGCATCAAATTGTGGATCATCCCACAAGAGTCCCTGATGTTGCTGATCAAGGAAGATATCTCCTTGATCTTTTTCTAACTTCTCATCCAGCGCGTTACTCCGTCGAAGTTGATTCACCTCTCGGCAATTCAGACCACTGCCTAATCAGTGCTAACTTCCCATTCGAATTTCCCACCCCTCCCAAACCAGTTCGAAGAACTGTATGGCATTATGGGAAGGCCAATTGGCTGGGGCTTATTAATTTCTTCCAGTCTACAGACTGGAACCTGTGTTTCCGGAATAGAAACGCCAACTCTGCCGCTATCCGTATCACCCGGATCATACAGGCAGGAATGCATTTGTTCATTCCCCATTCTACCAAATCTGTGAAGCCTAGGCCCAACAGATGGTTTAATCGGGAGTGTATGAATGCAATCAAAACTAAAGAAGCCGCCTTCCGAGCGTACAAGAGCTTCCCGAGTGAATCGCTCCGTTTAGAGTACGTACAACAAAGAAATTCTTGTAAAACCGCCATCAAGAAAGTCAAAACCTTATTTGACAACAAATTGAGAAGTAAACTCCTAAATGCAACCTCCGGTAGCAAAAACTTCTGGTCCTTGGTAAGTTCCATCAAGAAGAATTTCACTACAACTTCAACCTCTTCCTTTATTCACAATGAGAAGGTAATAGCAGACAGCAAATCCAAGGCCAATTTATTAGCATCTATGTTCGCTTCGAATTCTTCTTTACCCGAAACTGATGTGCTACCCCCTGTTTCCGAGCGTAACGCCCATTCAATGGACAGGGTTTTTTTCAGGACTCGCGAGGTGTACAGGTGCCTCAAAGAGCTCGATGCCAACAAATCCACTGGACCCGATAATATACCCCCTATCGTCTTAAAACAATGCGCCTCACCTTTGGCTAAACCTCTGCGCAAATTATTTTCCCTGTCATATTTCTCCGGAGTTTATCCCGACTCTTGGAAACTTGCCCATGTTCAGCCCATACCGAAAAAAGGTGATTCCAGCGATCCCTCCAATTACCGCCCAATAGCAATTACTTCTATTCTCTCCAAAACCATGGAGACGATAATCAACAAAAAGCTTATGGGGTATCTAGAATCCAACCTACTCATAAACGACAGACAGTATGGCTTCCGACAAAAAAGATCCACTGGCGATCTTTTAGTCTGTCTTACAGAACACCTCAGCCGTAGTCTGCATGAATCCGGTGAGTCTAGTCTGGTTGCTCTAGATATCTCCAAGGCTTTCGATAGAGTTTGGCACACAGCCCTGTTAGCTAAACTCAAAGCTATTGGAGTTGACTCACTTCTACAGAAGTGGATTGAGAGTTTCCTTTTTGGCCGTTCAATCAAAGTAGTATTGGATGGCGTCAAATCCGCATCCCACCCGATCTCTGCGGGGGTCCCCCAGGGGTCAATTTTATCACCGGCCCTATTTCTCATATTTATAAATGACCTTCTTTCAATCCCCTCCAACCCACTCCTCAGCTTCGCTGACGACGGTACTCTACGTTACTCGTACAGCGTCGATACAAGACAGACTCATGCCAGAACCTGTCTTGATGATCGCGAACTAATGTCCAAGTCGATTATAAATGACATTAAGCTGATTCTAGAGTGGGGAAAGAAGAATCGTGTTGAATTCAACTCCGACAAAACTAAGTACTGTCTTATCTCCAAAAAGAAGTTCAACACCTCACCACCCTTGAAAGTGGATGACGTGGTACTAAAGGCCGACCCATCCCTACACATCTTAGGCGTGACTTTAGCCAAAGACTTGCGATGGAATGATCACATATTCCAAATCGCCAAACAAGGATCTCAGTGCTTGGGATTTCTTAAGAGGTGCAAGTTCCTCCTCCAGCCATCGGCCCGTGCTGTTATTTACAAATCCTACATTCGGCCTCTTCTCGAATATAACTCCCTCGTTTGGGGCGGCGCCCCAATAACCACCTTGGCATGGTTAGATAAGGTCCAAAAAAGGGCGCTCAAGTTAATTGATGACGACACCGCCTGCTCCACCATCGACCCCCTGTGCCACCGTAGGAATGTAGCAGCACTGACAAAATTTTATCGCTACTACCACAGTGACTGTTCCTCCGAGTTAAACGCTCTCCTGCCTCCACGGCAATCTTATACCCGCAACACCAGATTAGCCCACTCGTCTCATTCCCTTCACCTGCAACTACCCTTTTCACGCACTCAACAGGATATGAATTCGTTTGTTAATAGAACAACTCGGCTGTGGAATAACCTCTCGCAGTCAGTATTTCCGAACTCCTACAACATCCAAGAGTTCAAACGCAGGGTTCATCACCACCTTCTTCAATACCCCCCCGTACCTTTTAATCCTTAACCTATGCCCCCCCCCTCATCCCTCCCCCGTACTAAGCTTACTGCTAGACATTGCACCATGACGTGACAAATGACATGACGGACTAGTAGTACAAAGGGTGACTCCTGAGCTTAGCACTGCCACATAAAAAAAAAAAAAAAAAAAAATCAGCGGCCGCAACGATCAATTCGTATTTTTCGCGAAACCACAACGAGGTCCTATTAGCCACGGCCCACACTCAAGCACTGGCGAGCTTCACACCTTCCGAGCCCTCATTGATCCAGGGTCGGAATCGCCGTTTATCACCACTAGAGCAGTGCAAGTTCTGCGGATAAGACCTAGTCGCGAGTCCGTTGAGGTAATAGGGATAAAGAACACCATCACGACCAAGTCGCAATTTTCTGTTTGCCTCACCGTCCAACCCTGTTCCGAAAAAATACCGGAGATTCCCATTAAAGCAGTGGTTTTGGACACGCTAACTGGGCTCTTACCTCCAAGACAATTCTCGTCCTCAGGTTGGACACACGTCCAAGGGCTATCTCTCGCAGACCAGACCTTCAATTGCCCAGGAAAGGTAGAGCTTCTCCTTAGAGCTGGTGATTATGCAAAAATAATTCGGCATGGATTAATTCGCGGACCAGCGGGCTCTCCCGTAGCCCAAAGGATAGTGTTGGGTGAAGTTAGTTCAGATGAGGCCTCGGTTAGCTCTAGCCGGTATTCACTACATAATGTTGTAGTGAATTCTCGTTCTCAAGACAAGGAAGAGTGGGATCTGCTTAAGCAGTTTTGGGAAATCGAAGAAGTTTCGTCTCCTCACCCTACTTCCAGTGAAGATGAACTATGTGAACAACTATTCCAGGAAACTTATTCACGCACACCCGAAGGTCGTTACGTAGTTCACCTACCCTTTGTTGCCTTTCCTGAAAGTGAAAAACGGCTTGGGGACTCGCGCGACTAATATTTTCTTTTTATTTGTTGTTAATCAAGAAATTATAAAAAAACACAATTTTTACTCCAACGGATATTTATTTCGACTCTCTTCTTCAAATGCTGATTAAGGACTCTCTAATTCTAGATTACAGCTTTGTTTTAGTTTTATCCAGAAGGGAATTTTATTTGTCGCAACGAAACGGGTCGACGTTGAGTTTGTAACGGGAGATTCTTTGTTTTCGCAAGTTGTTGTGAATATTGAGAGAAATTTACTTTAAAGTCAATTTCAATTTACAATGGGAAAGGGGATTATATGACTTGTTATCAATTGATGGAAGTGGTGATGTTAGGGAACATAACTCCCCCCTCCTTAAGCTTAATGTCCTCCTGGACTTTGTCTTCCTTTTTAGTTACAAACTCAACATTAACCTGATTTTTTTTATGATATATAATATTAAGACTACTATTGATAGTATAATAAATGCGATACTTAAGTTAAAAATAATTATATTTGTCCTAGTTACATTTTTTTATTTCCTCTATTTCATTAATAGTTTCAATTTGTTTTAAATGCAAAACTTCAATATTAACGACTTTGCAATGTCATACAAGCTCCTTTTCTTAGTTTTTAAATTTCACATTACTTATTTCTACACTAAATAGGTATCGTTTAATCTATATTCTAAATCATTACAAGTATTTTTCATTGATACATTATTTGCAGCTTCAATAAGGATTAAATTTTGCTTTATCTCTATAACCTCAAATGGTTTTTTTTTTGCAACATTTTAAGTTATTTATTTATTTTTATTAAGCTCTGGGTACATTCTTTGGCTAGTTTTAATTTTTTTTTAGTAGTTGTTGCCATCGTCCAGATAATTTTTCTAATATAATATTTCTGTTTTTTCCTATATAATTAATTCTTCATGATTTGTATTTGGGATTACAAGGAGATTTATTTTGTTCGCTGTTTAAGGAATTTTGGTTCGGAATATTAGTTTGTTTTCTGTTTGTAGTAAACTTCTGGTTACAAATCAGCTCTTGAGTTGGGGTGATTAGTTGCACTAGATTCAGTTTTATTATTACCTGAAGAATATTTAAAATTTCGCTTTTTTCTGCAGGGATGAATTTTGCGATTTTTAGGATCTGTTAGGTTGCCATTAGAGAATTTGGTTTTTATCTTGATATATCGAGGTTCTGTCTTATGTCTTACTATCTTAGGGTTTTGTACCAAGATTTCTTTTTCGTCACCTAAAACTATGCTTGTCCTATTTTTATTTAATTTGGATAATTTTTCTATTTTCTTCTTATGAATTCTAAGCTTAATTTTTTCTAGATCAGTAACTTTGTTATTTAGGAAATCGGATGGTTTCGTTAATGTAGTTGAATGGATAGTGTTATTATAATGTTCGATAGCTTTCGAAACCTTCTCTTCTGCGGTGAGTTTAGCTTTTTCTGTTTCTAGTATCCTCAAATGCTCATTCAAGGTTCCGTGAGCTCTTTCAATGTCTGAGTTGCCGGTGTGTGAACGTGGAGATGTGAAGTGAATTTCGATATCTTCTATTCTTCCAAATTCCTTCATGTTAAGGCTATCAAATTCATTGTCTACTACCAGTTTTTTCGGTTTGCCGAAAAGTGAGAATCTCTGCCTTAATGTCTCAATAATGGTAACGCTGTTTCTATTGTTCAATTTCGATGCCATTAAATGTTTCGTGAACTCATCGATTGTGGTAAGAAACATTTGATGATAGCAGAAAAATAAGTCGCCATGAATTATTTCATTTGGTGAACTTGGACAATACCTCTATGATTTGTTGCTGTATGGATTTTTTCTATTACCTTAATTGCTTCGCTTTCGCTTTCTAAGTCTTCGGCTTTAATTGTACATTTTATAAACCTAATTTGTTTATTGTTACCAAAGAGTTCTAACAATTTTTGTTGTAATAAATTATACTTTATGTCTTCTAAATCGGAATAGATTCCAGTCACTCCCTTTTTTATTAGTTTTCTTAGTAAGTCGTTCAGATAATTATCGTTATTTAATTCTTCCTCCGTTATATATATCTTTCTATATCTTCGACATTTCATTACCATTTCTTGGGTTTTGTTTTTAACTAAGTGTATTTGGGTTAAGTATTTGTTTATTAATACATTGGCAATTGGGATATGGTCGTTCAGATCTTCAACCCCACTGTGAATCGTGGCCCGATCGCTTTCTTGGTTGTCTTCTATCACGTTAATTTCTTGAGCTTCAGTATTTAATCTACTGAGAAAATCGGCAACTTTATTGTCTTTGCCCCTTAAATATTCAATTTCGTAGTCGAATTCGTTTAATCGGATTCGCCATCTTTGTAATTTGGAGTTAGGCTCTTTTAAAGAGCTTAACCAGACCAGCGGTTGGTGATCAGTTCTAATTGTGAACTTTTGTCCAAATAAATAAGGTCTAAAATATTTTGTTGCCCAAATGATGGCCAACAATTCTTTTTCGACCGTTGAATATCTTACTTCATGAGAATTCAGGGTTCGACTTGCGAAGCAAATGGGGTGATTGTCCTGGGACAAAACTGCGCCGATTGCAAATTGACTAGCATCAGTCGTAAGAACAAATTTCTTTTTGAAGTCAGGGTATTTTAAGACGGGATCTTTTGTTATAATTTCCTTCAATTTTTCAAAAGCTTCAATGAAACGTGGATCGTGTTCATTGATTTTATTCCCCTTTTTTAGACACTGTGTCATAGGTTGGGCTACTTCAGCGTAGTCTCGAATAAATTTCCGGTAATATCCGGTGATGCCCAGAAAACTTTTTATTGCTGTTCGCGTTTTGGGTAGTTTAAGGTTTTTAATTATTTCAATTTTCTTTGGGTTAGGTTTGATTCCTCCATTTGTGAGAATATGCCCTAAATATTCGGTTTCTCTGGAGAAAAAGTTGCATTTATCCACTTGAATTTTTAAATTAAATTCCCTTAGTTTTTGAAAGATTTTGTTAATTGATTCGGCATGTTCTTGAAAGGATGTACTAAATATTAGTATATCGTCTAAGTATACTACACATAATTTGTTTATGTAATCTCTTAGCACGAAATTCATCATTCGCTGAAAAGTTGCCGGGGCATTTTTCAGTCCGAAAGGCATTCTTATATACTCGTAATGGCCTTGTGGTGTCGAAAAAGCCGTTTTTGCCCTATCCTTCTCATCTACAAGGATTTGATGAAATCCTTTAGCGAGATCGAGGGTGGAAAAATATTGGGCCCTCCCTAATTTATCGAATATAGATTCTATATTTGGCATAGCGAATTTATCATCCACTGTTATGTCGTTTAATTTGCGGTAGTCCACAACGATTCGCCATTTCTGTTTTCCCGAGTTATCAATTTTTTTCGGTACTACCCAGATTGGCGAGTTATAGGCTGAATTGCTGGGTTTTATTATCCCCCCTATCAACATTTCTTTTACCTGTTTCTCTACTTCTTCCTCGTGAACTTTGGGAAATCTGTAAGTTTTGGAATATATTGGCTGGCTATGTTTCGTTATTATTTGATGCTTTCCTTCGGCTACACTGGTTAGTACTTGGCCCTCTTGAAAAAAGAGATCCCTATTATTTTTAATAATCTGACGTAAATGATATAACTCATCCGAATTTGAATGGTCTGTCTTTAGCTGTTTAAGTAAATCTATGTTATTTAGCTCAAGTGCTTCTAGTTGGTAAACTTTATCGTATTGATAGGTGTATCTAAATTTAGTTTTTCTATTATTAACCTTAATTGAATCATCCTCTAAGTCTATCTTGGCGGCTAATGGTTTTAAAACATTAAGACCTATTATGGCGTCATAATTTTTACTGCTTAAGTCTACCAATTTCCAACTCATGGTTGCGTCATGATTGAATTCTTTCGGGATTTCGGTGATTAATTCTTCAGTCATCTTTTGTTTTCCAAACAACGTTATTAAATTTTTTGGCACAGTTATTTGAGTTCTTTTTAAATTGGGAAAGAGGTCTTTATGGATAACTGACGTGTTAGACCCGGAATCGAGGAGACAATCTATTTTTTCTCCGTTAATTGTAAGCGTAGCTACGGATAATGGGTATCCCGAGGTAGTGAGCGAAAATTTTCTTGAGTTTCAGTGGGATCTACATCCACCTCCATTGATTCTGGTTGCTGGTTAGCCGAATTTTGCCTATTATGAGGATAACGTCCAGAAAAGTTGTTTTCACGATTGTTACCGGAATTTCTAAATCTACTGCTGTTATTGTTTTCGCGATAGTTACCGGAATTTCTAAACCTATTACTGTTATTATATTCATGATAATTACTGGAATTTCTAAACATGTTGCTATTATTATAATTGTTTCTTGGGCGGTATTGATCGTACTGTCTATCTCTGTAATTGTAGAAATTGTTAGCGTTTCTATCCATATTTCCGATGTTATTGTTTGAATAGTGTAAGGATTTCTATTGTTTTGTTGGTGAGGAAAACGGTTTCTTGGAAAATGGATTTTTGTTCTTGTATCTTGCCTTGAATCTACTTCTGTTTGTTGTAATTCGTGATAAGCTTCTTCTAAACTTTTCACTTGTTTCATTCTAAGGTACATATTATCGGAACGAGGCAACTTGCTTAAAAATTTTTCAAGTATACTATGTTCGTTATTAATAGGTTTAAAATCTAAGGGTTTTTCAATATCTAAACTATATTTTAAATTTAATTTGTCTAAAATTTTGACTAATTCTTCATAATAATGACTTACGTTAATAAATTTTATTGAGTCTGCTTTCTCCTTTAATTTCAAGTAGGTTTCCTTCACCCCGAATGATTTTATTAGCTGCTGCTTGATGGTTTCCCACGTTGAGCCTTGATCTGTAATTCTCCTCACTGCCATTGCTGCATCACCTTGGATCTTTGTAGTCAATATTCTGAAGATATATTGTTTGGCTGAATTGTCAGTCACCATACCCACGAGAGTTTCAACTTCCTGAATAAAATGTGACAACTCAAAGGTTCCATCGCCCTTGAATGGTGGAACTGATCTTGCTTCATTTATCACGTCTTTAACAGTAATTGAGCTTAATGCCATATTGTAGTTTTGTTGCACACTTTGTAATACTTCAACACTTGGAGGTTTATATGAATTTTCTGAATCCATCAGCAGTTATAACGGATAATTTATCGAACGCTATATTCACAGTTCGACTTATCGTTTTATAATTTTTATTTTTATTTGTAGCCGAAAATCCGATTGAAGGTTTGCCGATCTTTTTCGCAAAAAAACAAAAAAGGTGTTTACTTCTTCCCTGTATATCAGGAAAAAAATTTATATTTAACACTATCGACAATCCTGACCGACTGCGCCACTAATATTTTCTTTTTATTTCTTGTTAATCAAGAAATTATAAAAAAACACAATTTTTACTCCAACGGATATTTATTTCGACTCTCTTCTTCAAATGCTGATTAAGGACTCTCTAATTCTAGATTACAGCTTTGTTTTAGTTTTATCCAGAAGGGAATTTTATTTGTCGCAACGAAACGGGTCGACGTTGAGTTTGTAACGGGAGATTCTTTGTTTTCGCAAGTTGTTGTGAATATTGAGAGAAATTTACTTTAAAGTCAATTTCAATTTACAATGGGAAAGGGGATTATATGACTTGTTATCAATTGATGGAAGTGGTGATGTTAGGGAACATAACTCGCGCAACAGCAGCAAAGCGGTACATGGGATTAGAAAGACGCCTCAATAAGGATCCGGGTCTGAAACAACGTTATCAACAATGCCTCGAGGAATATTTAGCGGACGAACACATGGAAAAGCTCTCTGTGTCACATTTCGGTGAGTCCACAGAAGGCATATTTTATCTGCCACATCATGCTGTCGTGAAGGAAGACAGTTTAACGACTCAGACTAGAGTGGTTTTTGATGCGAGTTGCAAATCATCGAATGGTTACGCACCGAACGACCGTTTACTGCCGGGACCCCCACTCCAACGCGATATATCTCTTCTTTTATTCGAATGGAGACAGCATAAGTTTGTCTTTACTGCTGATATCGCTCGAATGTACCGTCGAGTGCGTATCCACCCTTCCGAAAGTGACTACCAAAGAATAATTTGGCGTCGAAACCCAAGTGACCCCCTTGAGGATTATCGCCTGTTAACTGTCACCTTTGGAGTTTCCAGTGCACCATTCCTTGCGATAAGATCCTTACACCAGCTAGCTCATGATGAAGGAAATGAATTTCCGGTAGGAGCTCAAATTCCGCTCAACGATCTATATGTTGACGATGTTCTGTCAGGAGCTAACACTTTAGAAGACGCAAAGCAGGCCAGAGATCAAATAGACTCTCTTTTGAAACGGGGTAAATTTGAGTTGAGGAAATGGACCGCTAACTGCAAAGAGTTAATCTCCGACATTCCAGGAGACCGACAATCATCGTCTTCATCCGTACTCCTCAATAAAGAAAATTCGATTAAGACCCTAGGATTGCGCTGGTCCCCACTCCAAGA
Organism: Thereva unica; assembly: GCA_949987705.1. Classification (NCBI taxonomy): domain Eukaryota; kingdom Metazoa; phylum Arthropoda; class Insecta; order Diptera; family Therevidae; genus Thereva; species Thereva unica. Next base: position 45,968 of record CATLJY010000333.1, on the reverse strand, counting down.
TTGCTTCAATTATGACATTCGGCCGAAATTTCTGCAACCTCCCTTCACTAAGCGAACCATCCTCTCAGAAGTCGCAAGAATTTACGACCCTTTAGGCTGGTTAGCATCGGTTGTTACTTCAGCAAAGATCCTTCTTCAATCTCTATCTCAGAGAGGCCTCGACTGGGATGAGCCAGTTCCGGGGGACATATCAATCAAGTGGGTACCGAACCAAGCAGTAGTGTACAGCTCCATGGGTTCTGCGATGCCTCCGAGAGGGCATACGGAGCTGCATTATATCTTCGTTCCGAGACTAATGGTGCTGTCTATGTTCACCTGATCAGCGCGAAGACAAAGGTTGCCCCGGTGAAATCTGTGACGTTGCCAAGACTGGAGTTATGCGGAGCCGTATTGCTCTCCAGACTGATAAAAAAATTCCTCACCTCATGTTCCAAAATTGGCGTCAAGGTGTTCGCTTGGACGGATTCGACAATTGTCCTCTCCTGGCTTCGTCGTCATCCAAACAATTTTAAGACCTTTGTAAGTAATCGCATATCCGAGATCATAGGTAATCTGGGTGCAGTCCATTGGAAACATGTAGCTTCTCCCGAAAATCCTACCGATTTTGCGAGCAGAGGAGTCTCTACCATGGAAAGAGTAAGAGATAGTCTTTGGTGGCATGGACCCAGTTGGCTTTTGCAGGCAGAATCTCACTGGCCAGCTCGATTCGATCTTCCCGAACCAAACTCTATGGAATTCGAACTCAAACCGATTAAGGCATTCTTCACCCAGCAGTCCGAACCCTCCTCAATGTTAGAAAGGTTCTCTTCCATCGCTCGTCTTCTCCGGGTCACGGCCTTTTGCAAATCATTCGCCAACAAATGCAGACAAAAGACTTCTTCGAAAATCTCATTTACCAGCCTTGTAGACGAATCTAGGATATTTTGGTTTCGACATGAACAGCGGCGATACTTCAAGGAGGAAATCAACCGGTTAGCTGATGGAAAGTCAGTTAACAGCGATAGTAAACTGAAATCATTGAATCCTTTTCTTGATGAAGTAGGCGTGTTACGTGTTGGAGGTCGTTTACAGAATTCATCCCTGCCCTATGGCGAAATGCACCCAGTTATATTGTCTCCTGATAGACATCTCACCCGCTTGTATATATTACATGCCCATGATTCCTGCCTTCACGGAGGACCCACGCTCACCCTCGCTCTCCTCCGGAAAACAGTTTGGATTGTTAACGGCCGTAGGAGCGTCAGTAAATTAATTCAACGATGTATTCCCTGTTTTAAATAAGCTTGCAAGCCCCAAGCTCAGCTGATGGGAGCCCTTCCTTCTCCTCGAGTTAAATTCGCTCGACCTTTTTCGGCAGTTGGAATAGACTATGCAGGTCCCTTTGATCTTCGTGTGTCAAGGACCCGATCTAACAACGGCTGCATTCATAGCCGCACTCAGGCGCTTCATAGCCCGTCGGGGGCTAACTCGCAACTTCTACTCGGACAATGGTACCACTTTTGTAGGAGCTCGAAATCAATTAGAGCGTATGATCCAAACCACATTTAAGCAAGCAACTCATCAAGCTGCTGATGCCTACAGTATAGAAGGCATACAGTGGCACTTTATTCCCCCCGTCTCTCCTCATTTTGGAGGTTTGTGGGAAGCTGGGGTCAAGTCAATGAAGCACCACTTGCGCCGAGTAGCTGGAGAGGTTCCTATGACTTAAGAAGAATTGTCCACACTGGTAGCTCAAATCGAAGCGTGCCTGAATTCGCGGCCCCTTTGTCCACTAACCGACGATATCAATGACTTAAGAATCCTCACCCCTGGCCATTTTTTAACAGGTGATTCGCTCTTAGCACCTCCCGAAGAGGACCTAACTTCCCTTAAACTACATTTCCTTGACCGATGGAAATTAATACAGCGATTAAAGCAAGACTTCTGTAGAAGCTGGCGTCGCGAGTATCTGTCTAGGCTACAGCAACGCCCAAAATGTATGAGAGCTTCTGAAAACGTCAAAATAGGTGACTTAGTTTTAATAAAGGATGACAAAAGACCGTCTAATCAGTGGCCCCGTGGGAGAATTCTCCAAGTTCACCCAGGAAGCGACTATCTCACACGAGTTGTAACAGTGAAAACACTAACTGGCGAATATAAATGTAAGTAAAATCTGTGTGTTACCAGTTGAATCCGCAAATTCACACTTATAACAGATGGAAAAAAAAATATATATATATATATAATAATAATAAATAAATATAAACTTAATGAATTTCTAAGAATAAATAAGTAAATGAAATGCTAAATTGAATTGAATTGCACCCTACCATTTTATAGTTTCTGGGTATAAAACCAAACAAAACTATTGAATTACACTTGACCTTATGAATGAATGAATGAATTTAATGATAATTAAGAATGTGCAACTATTTAGTACTTCATCTATATTAACCCGTAATCCTATCCTATTTTTCGAGCATATTTGGAACAACCAGCAAAGGAGACGGTGCACCCAAACGGCCCATAGAATGAGTGACACCCTGGATACATATGCAAAGAGGTGCCGTAACGTAAACCATCAGATTGAAATCGTCATTTCAAGGCACGGAGGATGTTCAAGATCGACGCCACTGCACATTTTGTAGTAGTCACCCACACAGGAGGGTAGAAGAAGTTCTGTGATCGGCTCTATGACGATCTGCCGATCTAAGGGAGAATCACTTTTTGGACAACCAGCCACTGGGCAACAAGTTCGCTCTCTAGATACCCAGCTAGTGGGCAACAAATATTTTTTCATTCCAAATTACCTTTGAGTAACCAAATAAAGTAGAATTTTATAACGTGGAAAATGTGTGATTAATAAATTAATAATTCCGGACGGCCTGCAAATAAATAATCATCTCACCTGTTGAAGATCCGCAACGAGCTCAACCTCATGGTTTTTTTCACCCGTTCGCAACTGGCCTTATTTGCGGAAATTGCAAGCAATTTTGACTTTGACTTTTTTTCACTTAGTTCTTTTCGACATAAGCTTAGGAAAAAGAGTACTAAAAAAGTACGAAATAACTCCAATTTTAGTATTAAAATTGCTTATAACTTCGAAAGTAAAGGCCGTAGCATAAAAATTGTCTGGACATTATTCATAGGAAAAACTCCAAGCTTTCTTATTCTGGGAAAAAAAACATTAGTTGACTATGAATATTTTGGAGAAAAAGGTGGTTGAAAGTGACATTTTTGTTAAAAAAAACAAAACTTTGACTTTGACGACTCATAACTCTGGAAGTTGGTACTGTGGTACCGTCGTTTTTACAATTTTAGATAGGTGGCAGTATTCTGCGTGCACTGATACCTTATTCATGAAGATATGTGGTGCCGTTATAAAAATACAGGGTTAATTAGCCATTTCGCCCGAATAAAAAGAAATAGTATTATTAACACCTTAGCCACAGATACGGGATATAACAACTATACAGAAATTCAATACTTATTATGGCCGATAAATCTGAGATACTTTTCTTTTGCGCCGGGCCTGGGGTAATTTTGTATGGGCTGTGACCCACCTCCTTTGAGTGGAAGTATGTGTGTGTGCGTACGTATGTGGTCATTTTTTCCTGCACGATATCGCGCGAACCAAAAATGATAACGACTTCGTTGAGGTGTCGTTCGAAGCGTATTAACGGATATATGATCTTAAAAGATTTTTATAAAATTTGGTCGAGCAGTTTTTTGGTTTAAACGACATAAGTTATTTTTGTACCTGCACGATATCGCGCGAACCATAAAAGATATGGACTTAGTTGAGGTGCCCGTTCGAAGAATATTAATCAAAATATGATCTGAAAAGATTTTCATAAAATTCGGTTGAACCGTTTTTATGTTAAACGACGTTCGTTATTTTTGTACCTACACGATACCGCACGAACTAAAAACTATATCGACTTCTTTGAGGTGCCGAAAAAAGAATATTAACGAAAAAATGCCCTGAAAAAAATTTCATAACATTCGGTCGGACCTTTTTTTGATCAAATGGAAAAATTTCGGACAAATGTCAGAAAGATCTTAAATTGATAAGTTTTGCTAATATCTAATAAACTCGATGGAATGAGACCCGTTCTAAACGAAGTGGTTTATTTGGATTCTGCACAGCGGTTTCCTTCCAACAAAACATCACTTGTCAAAATTAGACAAAAATCGTGCAAAATTTTCGTTACTCTTTACACACATCACGAATTTTTCAAACCTTGGATCAACACTTTTTTGACAGGGAATTGTTTTCTATGCGTGATACAGTTTCAGGAAATTGCGGCTCATCCCGGGATTTTCAGTAGTTACCAAAAAATTTTCTTTTTGGTCAATTCTGACAAATACTATCTCCGGAAAGCTTTGGAGTTTCTAAATGAAGTCATTCTGCTTCCAGTTTATTAGCGGCGCTTCACCACGCTCAATACGAATTCGAACACCCGCAAACGAAGGGTAGCAAACGAAGTACGAAGAAAATGTTTGTTTACTGACGTTGAGGAAAAAACAAATTCTCTAGAAATTTTTTTTTTAGATTAACCACTATTATAGTTGTTTGAACTAGCTTCTCTCAGGATTACTTTGTCACCAGCTCCGGTACTAGTCACACTAGTGCTAAACGTATTACTATTTTGTTAGAAGACAGTTTATTCCGTCTACGTTCATCATACTGGGAAGTTGAACGTGTGAACCGAAGGGGTCAAACCCACATCCCAACTAGTTTATGTTTTGAGTCGTGTACTGGTGATGGGATTAGGAAATTTTATGGATTTCATAATTAACGCAAATTTTAATTTTTTGAAATTGTGGTGATGAAATTAGTACCTAGAACAAATACAAGTCCTGTAGGATAGTAAATTAATTAGGGATTGCAATACCGGTATACCGGTATTTGAGGTAAAATAATAAAATTATAATACCGGTATTCAACCCGTTCAATACCGGTATTGAAAAAGAATGTTTTTATTCAAATAATTTGTATAATATATAAAAAAATATCTCACTTGAATTTTGCAAAAAAAAAAAGATTTCGTTAAATTTTGAATTTTGCATGAAAATAATTGTAATAGGCAAAGTGTGTGAGAAACTATAGCATAGCAAACATTTAAGAACATTTCATTTTTGCGTAGAGTAGAGTAGTTGCAACGCCTTTAAATAAAAAGATTGTTTGCATAGTCCGCGGTAGGAAAAAGATATAATGAAAAAGAGAACAAATCTGCACAATTGATTTTGGATATAACCTCAACAAGCCCTAGATATTGACTTTCCTTGGAATTGGAAAAATTCGTCCGCTATGTTGGCGCGGGCGGCCATTTTAAGTTTTGATCATAAATTCGTTACTTGCAATCTTAAAATCCCCAGATTTCAATTTTCATTGGAATCGGAGCACAATTGGCAAACTCGTCGGTGATATTGGTGCGGCCATTGTGATCATACATTCGTTATTTCTTCTTTTCTTCTTTAAACTCCGTTTATCGCTCATGGGATATAGGACGGAAACAGTTGCCCTCCAGCGGACTCTGTTTTGCGCGACAGCTCTCAGCTCCGACCAGGATCTCCCAGTTGTTGCGGCTTCTGCTTGTAGGGTTCTCCTCCACGTTGTTCTGGGTCTTCCTACTCGACGGGATCCTTGCGGATTCCAGTGAAGGGCCTGTTTGGCTAGATTTTCGTTTTCTCGTCGCAAGGTGTGGCCAATCCAATTCCATTACCTTCGCCTGATTTGGTCGTCTATCCTCTCTTGGCCGGCACGGCGGCGCCATAGTTCTTCGTTTGAAATTCTATCTTGCCAGAGAATTTTTAGGATACGACGCAGGCATCTGTTGATGAAGACTTGTAGGCGCCCTGTGATGAATTGGGTGACTTTCCACGTGTCGCAACCGTATAAAAGTACTGCCTTTACGTTGGAGTTGAACAGCCGCAATTTGGTGTTAGTTGAGATCTCCTTTGATCTCCATATGCGGGACAGGCATGCATATGCGCTTCGTGCTTTATTTATTTTGGAACTGACGTCTTCCCCTGACCCACCATTTTCGGTAATAATGCTACCGAGGTAGCAGAATTTATCTACCAGTTCCACGTCACGGTTATTCACCGGTATCCGTTCAATGGTGTTTGCATTTATCCGAATTTCTTTTGTTTTAGTCGGATTTAGCCTTAAGCCTGCTGGACTACTTTCTGTTGCCAAATTGTATAACATGTTTTTGTGGTCTTGGTGTCTATGGGCCAACAAACAGATATCATCGGCGTAGTCGAGATCCTTAAGGCGATCTAGCAAACCCAATTGTATGCCGCCTGTTATAATATCAAGAGCGCCGACAAGGATGTCATTTATTACTATAACAAATAGTTATGGTGAAAGTAGGCATCCTTGTCGTACTCCTGAGATCACCTCAAAGCTGTCGGATAATTCTCCATTATGGAGAGCTCTGCATTTGGAATTGTTATATAGGCTTTTTATTAATTCTATTATTTTACCAGGCAGTTCACGTCGCCGTAGAGCCTGCCAAATGAAGCTCCTATTAACCGAGTCGAACACCTTGTCATGTCTACGAAAGCAAAGTAAACGGGGGATCGCTATTATTGGTAAAGTGTTGATATGATCAATACATGAGCGCCCCTTCCTGAATCCGGCCTGCTGCCTTCTAAGCGTTCGGTCTACTGCCCCACTTATCCTAGATAGTAATATATGGGACAATTTTGCCCACAGTAGATAATAAACAGTGCTCCAGCTCTAGTTGTCGCGTATTGTTAGGTCCCCTTTTTTGGTACAGGTATTCCATGCTATTTCTAGGATTGGCTGAAGCGCATCTGCTATGATGCTTGAGTCGGCTTTCAACAATTCTGCCGGGATGCCATCTTTCCCAGCTGCTTTACCATTGGCCATCGCATGAATTGCAGTTACTATTTCCGTCTTGGATGGGGCCCGAGTGGCGATTCTTATTGGCTGTGCATTGATGCTGTTTTCCTGAGGTTCCTGTGTAAGTGTACCATTCTCTCCATCTTTGGAGTTGCTCCTCGTCCCTGCACAACAGTCTTCCATCCACACTCTTAACGGCATGCTTTTTAGTAGAATGCTTTCCCGTGAGCTGTTTAGTGATTTGGTACAGCACCTTACTGTTGCCTGTGTTTGCCTCGTTTTCCGCTTTTTCTGCGAGCTCATTTTTCTGCTGCCTTTTATCACGCCGGACACTTCTCTTTACCTCCCGATGTAATTGGGAGTATTCCCGTTTTAGTTGGTAACGTCTTTCCGAGTCGCTTGTAGAGTTTACGTTAATTTTGAGGGCCCTTCTGCGTTCTATTTTTTGCCGGGTTGTGTCCGAGATCGAGTTCTGGTTTCTTTGGACATAACCGATGCTCGTTTTCGCATTGTCAATATTGCGCCCTTTGTCGTACTCCACAGCTCTTTAATATTTGTATCGTCAGAAACGGTTTTCTGGTTTAGTAATTTTTGCAGGTTTCCAGCAAATTCTCGCTTTTTAACGCTCTCCCGCAGAAGGTCTACGTTAAACCGTCTACGGGTTCTAGCATCGTGTTGCACGTTTCTAATTGCGGCAATTTTAAGGCGAATAGCTGCTACAACCAAATGGTGGTCGCTTCCAGTATCTGCTCCCCTGAAACTCCTCAAGAATAGTTTTCCATCTGCGACTGACGGCCACGTGATCTATCTGATTTCTCGTTCTACCATCGGGCGATAGCCAGGTCTCTTTGTGTATCTTCTGGTGACAAAAGTAAGTTCCACCTACCATGAGTTGGTGGGAACTACATTATCATCATTGCGCTCCTTTAATCCCTCATGGGACATAGGGCGGAAACAGTTGCCCTCCAGCGGACTCTGTTTTGCACGACAGCTCTCAGCTCCGACCAGGATCTCCCAGTTGTTACGGCTTGTGCTAGTAAGGTTCTCCTCCACGTTGTTCTAGGTCGTCTTACTCGACGGGATCCTTGCGGATTCCAGTGAAGGGCCTGTTTGGCTAGATTTTCGTTTTCGCGTCGCAAGGTGTGGCCAACCCACTTCCATTTCCTTCGCCTGATTTGGTCGTCTATCCTTTCTTGGCCGGCACGGCGCCATAGTTCTTCGTTTGAAATTCTATCTTGCCAGTGGATTTTGAGGATATGACGAAGACATCTGTTGATGAAGACTTGTAGGCGCCCTGTAATGAATTGGGTGACTTTCCATGTTTCGCAAACGTATAAAAGTACTGCCTTCACGTTGGAGTTGAACAGCCGCAATTTGGTGTTAGTTGAGATCTCCTTTGATCTCCATATGCGGAACAGGCATGCATATGCGCCTCGTGCTTTATTTATTCTGGAACTGACATCTTCTTTTGCACCGCCATTTTCGGTAATAAAACTACCGAGGTAGCAGAATTTATCGACCAGTTCCACGTCACGGTTATTCAGCGCAGTCCGTTCAATGGTGTTTGCATTTATCCTCATTTCTTTAGTTTTAGTTGGATTTAGCCTTAAGCCTGCTGGACTTCTTTCTGTTGCCAAATTGTTAATCATGTTTTTGAGCTCCTGGTGTCTGTGGGCCAGCAAACAGATATCATCTGCGTAGTCGAGATCCTTAAGGCGGTCTATCAAACCCCATTGTATTCCGCCTGTTTTACTATCTAGAGCGCCGACAAGGATGTCATTTACTGAGTTTAAATGAGAGTTCAACCAGAGTTGAACCTGAGTTATACATCATGGAAACCGACACAGTTAAGAGTTTTCGTTAAACATTTTCAACTCTGCTCAACTCAACGAAAATGGGTAGGTTGAACGTAGACAACTAAAAATAGCACACTATTAAAAGTACAAAAAGTGAAAATGTTGCGCCTTGCTTGGATGTCACAAGACACTTTATATTTAATATATACTTTTAAAGAAAAATCTATAATAAGATGCATTGGCGGAAAAAAATGTAGGAAGATGACAGTCAGAAATGGAAACGCATAGAGTTGAGTCGTGGAGTTGAAGTGTGATTTCAACTCAACTACAACTCAACTCGACTCCCATGGAAACTAAGTAATTTATTACTATAAGAAATAGTAAAGGCGAGAGTAGGCATTCTTGTCGTACTACTGAGCTCACCTCGAACCTGTCGGATAATTTTCCATTATGGAGAACTCTGCATTTAGAATTGTTATATAGGGCTTTTATCAATTCTATTATTTTATCAGGCAGTCCACGTCGCCGTAGTGCCTGCCATATAAAGCTCCTATTGACCGAGTCGAACGCTTTCTCATAATCTACGAAAGCAAGGTAAAAGGGGGATCGGAATTCAGTAGACTGCTCCACTATTATTCGTAAGGTGTTGATATGATCAATACATGGGCGGCCCTTCCTGAATCCGGCCTGCTGCCTCCTAAGCGTTCGGTAACTGCCTCACTTATCCTAGATAGTAATATATGGCACAAAATTTTGCCCACAGTAGATAGTAAACGAGCTCTCCAAGTTAAGATCCGCTACGAGGAAACTGTTCAACGAAGCTAAGAAGAGCGGCAACTGGGAGAGTTATAAAAGCTCGCTAATGAGCCATAACAGGGCGATCAGACGAGCAAAAAGAAATAGCTGGAGGAATTTCTGCAAGAGTGTCGAAGACATTCGAGACTCAGCAAAAATCTATAAAGCTTTATCAAAGGGCTTGTCGGTAGATCTTGGATCCATCAGCAGAACCGATGGCTCTTTCACACAGTCTAGGGAAGAAACCTTGATAATATTGCTGCAGGCACATTTCCCAGGCACAACCATTTACTCAAAAGAGAACACAACTTCTGCTGGGCAGCGAACAGGCCAACTTTCTAAAGTGTCCAAAGCCGCCTGGACAGAAGCAAATGCGTTGTTCAACCATGAAGCTATTAGGGAGGCGATTAGATCGTTCAAACCATACAAGTCCCCTGGAGCAGACGGAATCTATCCCATTCTGCTACAGGAGGGCTGCGACCTAGTCACTCCCTTATTATGCAAATTATTTAGGGCTTCCTTCGCACATGGCTACATCCCATCCGTCTGGAGGAACGTCAACATAACATTTATACCTAAGCCCGGGTGTTCGGATTACACCCTGACTAAATCTTTCAGGCCGATAGGTCTCTCGTCTTTTGCCTTGAAGACAATGGAGAAAATTGTCGACCGGGCGATAAGGGAAACTTATCTTCAAAGCCAACCACTAAGCTCCTATCAGCATACGTACCAGGCGGGCAAGTCTACTGAGACAGCACTGCACAATCTGGTGCTCAGGCTTGAACATGCAGCTCTAAACAAAGGAGTTGCGCTGACGGCCTTCCTCGATATCGAGGGAGCCTTTGACAACACATCCTTTGATACTATAGCTAGGACTCTAAGTAGACACAGTCTAAGTAGCACTTTCTGCAACTGGATTGACTCTATGCTGAGAACTCGCAAACTAGTTGTTTCTCATGTTGAGGGGTCTCTGGAGGGCACTATAGCAAGAGGCTGCCCGCAGGGAGGAGTTTTATCTCCACTTCTCTGGTGCCTTGTTGTAGATGAACTCCTCGAGCTGCTCAACGGTCGAAACATTTTCGCCCAAGGTTACGCTGACGATGTCGTCATAGTAATTACAGGTGAATCTGAACGCGCCATGTCAAGGCGCCTGCAGCAGGCACTTGATCTGGTCTCTAGCTGGTGCGAGAGCGTAGGTCTAAAAGTCATTCCCGACAAAACGATCCTAGTTCCTTTCACCAGGAAACGATCACTACCGGGAATTTGATAAGCTACATTCGCGGGCAGAACTATAGGCTTTTCACAACAAGCCAAATATTTAGGAGTGACGCTAGATGCCAAACTCAACTGGAAACAGCATATGGACACTCTGATGTGTAGAACGCGCAGATCCCTGTGGGCTCGCCGCAGAGCTTGTGGTTCCACCTGAGGTTTGCAACCGAAAACCATGTATTGGATACACACCACCATCATAAGACCCATGGTAACTTATTGAGCTTTAGTTTGGTGGCACAGAACGAAGCTTAAGGGTTCCATAACCATTTTAAGCAAAATTCAAAAAATGGCTTGCCTCTCCATCACTGGGGCCATCCGCACTTCCCCAACGGCAGCGCTGGAGACTCTCCTCAATTTGGTACCCCTCCACCTTGAGGTAGAGAAGTCCGTCATAAATGCGGCGCTGCGGCTGAAACCGAATGGTTACTTGGGCGCTGGTCTTGGGCGAGGACATTCTATAATAATCAACATCATAGAAGAGATTCTGGAAGCGGAGATGCTATCGGACGGCATGCCCTATAAAATCTCAAAATTTAAGCAACCTTCTGTACATATAGGGGAAAGGCTTACCTGGACTTTTCCTAAAGTATTGCCGGGCGGGCTAGTATGGTACACGGATGGCTCTAAAACGGAGACAGGTGTAGGCGCCGGAATCTGGAGTAAAAGTCCCAGATTCAGCAAGGCTATAAGTCTAGGCACTCTGGCAACTGTCTTTCAAGCAGAGGTGTACGCTATTCTGGTATGCACTCATGAGAACTTAAGAAGGGCCTACCAAAATAAACGGATTTTTATTTTCTCTGATAGCCAACCGGCAATTAGAGCGATAAGGTCCCGTAGGACCAAGTCGAAATTAGTTTGGGAATGCCAACGTGCTCTTCATGAGTTGGGCGTTCTCAATCAAATTACACTTATCTGGGTCCCGGGTCACCGTGGCTTCGAAGGTAATGAAAGTGCGGATGCCCTGGCTAAACAGGGCTCTGATTTAGAATTCATTAGTCCAGAGCCGGCTATTGGGGCACCGTCCAGCTTGCTGCAAAGGGCCCTGGCCGATCGGACTTTGATGAAACATATTGAACGCTGAAGGTCCGCGCCTGGACTGGCCAACTCTAAGCGGTTCCTTCCAGTGCCGTCCACTAAGACGGCCAAGGAACTATTACGGCGCAGTAGGAGTGATGTTAGGACACTTGTTGGCTTAATTACCGGACACTGTGCCCTAAATTACCACCAAGGCTTTGCCTAGAAGAGGATGAGTCTACCCTCCATGTCCTCTGTGAGTGCCCTGCAATAGCAAGGAGCAGGGTCTCTCTGTTCGAGAAGTCCCTGCTCGAACACTCAAGTCTAAGCGACGGTGGTGGTTTTGGTCGTTTTTCGCTTACATAGACTTGAGCTTACATAGCTTTGAGGTGATCTCAGGAGTACGACAAGGATGCCTACTTTCACCATAACTATTTGTTATAGTAATAAATGACATCCTTGTCGGCGCTCTAGATATTATAACAGGCGGCATACAATTGGGTTTGCTAGATCGCCTTAAGGATCTCGACTACGCCGATGATATCTGTTTGTTGGCCCATAGACACCAAGACCTCAAAAACATGTTATACAATTTGGCAACAGAAAGTAGTCCAGCAGGCTTGAGGCTAAATCCGACTAAAACAAAAGAAATTCGGATAAATGCAAACACCATTGAACGGATACCGGTGAATAACCGTGACGTGGAACTGGTAGATAAATTCTGCTACCTCGGTAGCATTATTACCGAAAATGGTGGGTCAGGAGAAGACGTCAGTTCCAAAATAAATAAAGCACGAAGCGCATATGCGTGCCTGTCCCGCATATGGAGATCAAAAGAGATCTCAACTAACACCAAATTGCGGCTGTTCAACTCCAACGTAAAGGCAGTACTTTTATACGGTTGCGAAACGTGGAAAGTCACCCAACTCATCACAGGGCGCCTACAAGTCTTCATCAACAGATGCCTGCGTCGTATCCTAAAAATTCGCTGGCAAGATAGAATTTCAAACGAAGAACTATGGCGCCGCCGTGCCGGCCAAGAGAGGATAGACGACCACAATATTCCAGTTGGATCTCAACCTGCTAAAACAATTACTTACCGTGACTTTACTAACACTGATCGTCGTAACCTAGGTGAATGTTGTGAGGGGTTACCTTGGGAAAACATTTTCACATTTACTGACGTTAATGATTAGACCAAGTTTTTTGAGGGGCTTATGCAGTCCTTGTTTGATGAGTACGTTCCTATTCGAACAAAAACCATTACTGAAAAATCCAAGCCTTGGTTCAGTCCTGAAATTAAGTCCTTAATTATTGTGCGGGAGTATCTCTATAAAAGATTCGTAAAACTAAAAACCGAAAGTGCCAAAAACTCTTATAAACGACTCCGTAATATCACCACGGCTAAAATTAAAGAAGCCATACACCCGTCAACCCGTCTTTGCCACCGAAGAAACTATGGAATAACTTAAGTAAATTAGGGGTACAATCAAAAAAAGAGCCTATAGCCCATAACTTCGATGCCGAAAGTCTGAATTCCCACTTTACTTCAAGTAACTTTGTCCGTATTACTCATGTTCCTGTGTCGTCGTCTAATGGATTCAGTTTACGCTGCGTAAACCACGCTGAAGTTTTATGTGCCATAAATGGCATTCAATCGAATGCTACAGGGAGCGACAAGATATCGCCGAGATTTCTTAAACTATTTTTACCTAGTCTATTACCTATTGTAACTCATTTGATTAACTCATGCCTTACTACTTCCAAATTTCCCAATTCTTGGAAACATGCCCTTGTACTCCCTGTTGCCAAATGTTCTTCCCCTGAGCGCCCTGCTGACTTCCGTCCTATTAGTATCTTACCGTTTTTAGCAAAAGTTCTTGAGAAACTGATTGCATTTCAAATTGTCGAGCTCTGTGAACGTTATCAGCTTATAAATCCCTGCCAATCTGGTTTTCGAAAATCCCACAGCTGTGATACTGCACTTCTTAAAATCACGACCGACATTAGGAACTACATAGATGGGAACCAAGTCTGCTATCTTGCACTACTGTACTTTTCCAAGGCTTTTGATAATGTTGACCACTCCCTACTTCTCGAAAAGCTCCGCACACAGTTTAGTTTCTCCTCATCTGCTCTCAAGCTTATGCATAGTTTCTTGAATAACCGTTCGCCACAGGTAATGCTGCATAATCGTGCTTCAACCTCTACCATCCTCTGCTGTGGTGTTCCGCAAGGTTCAATTCTTGGCCCTCTCCTATTTAGTATATTCATTAGTGACCTTCCTGCAGTAGTAAACAACTCCAAAATTCACATGTACGCTGATGATGTACAGCTGTACACCTTTCTATGCCTAAGGAGCAATTGGTCTCAGGGGTGCGGAAACTATCCGAGGACTTACAAAATGTTCTTCTTTGGGCTTCGGCTAATCGCCTATCACTCAATCCAGGGAAGTCGCAATATCTAGTTCTAGCTCACTCTGTTAACCCCAGTCTGGTTTTTCCCAGAGTCATTTTAAATGGCAATCCTATTCAGCGTGTAGCTCGTGTTAAAAATCTCGGAATAACTCTAAACCACGATATGACATGTTGTGACCATATCCGTTATATAGTGAGTAAAACCTATTGTCTTCTCAGGAAACTCCGTCTGTATGGAAAATTGATGAATTGCGCCCTTCGTTTGCGCTTAGCAAAAGCGCTACTCCTTCCCCATCTAATGCATGGCTACTTAGTCTTTCCCTCGTTAGATGCTTCTTGTTCTCGGAAAATTTAAGTCGCATACAATGATTGTATACGCTTTATTTATAATCTACGACGGTATGATCATACTACGCCTTTTAAGAACAATGTCTTGGGGTGTTCCTTAAAAGCTTATAAAGACTTGAGGTTGCTGAGGTTTTTTCATGATATACTCAGACGGCAAAAACCCTCCTACCTCTCTGAATACTTCCAGCTCTCGCAATCGCGTAGAAATAATAATGTAATTATTCCTCGGTTTCGTTCTTTGCTAGGCCAACATTCATACTTTGTTTATGCAGCTCTGCTTTGGAATACTCTTCCTTATAATTTGCAATTTATCGAATCAAGCTGTGTTTTTAAAAGGCGTCTTTTTGAATACCTTACGGGCAGACCGTCTTGAAATGCAAATACTATCTATCTAGCTGGCACTTTAGTTATCTCAAACTGCACATCTAATTTTTCTTAATTTTTCTTTTTTTCCCCTTTTTTTTTGATCTCGCTATAAAAATTGGTTTTTATCTTTCTTTCTTTTTTTACTTAATCTTTTGTTTTTTTTTTTGATTATTATTTATGTATATTATAAGACATGTTTTAATTTTAGTTTGTAAGCAGGTTATTTTTTTTACTGTTAATCAGTGTTGGGCAAAATTTAATCTGATTGATTTACGATTAAAAACAGTAGTTTGCTATAACTATTAGAGATTGGTATTATTATTCTGTTTAATGATTAAAAACTGTTGTCTGCTATAATTATTAGAGATTGGTATAATAAAACAGAATAATAATACCAATCTCTAATAGTTATAGCAAACTACTGTTTTTAATCATTAGTCATTAGTCATCAATCAGATTGAATTTTGCCCAACACTGCTGTTAATTTTCCATTTTGTCTTTTTTTTCCTCCGTTTATTGTAATAATGTAAGAATCTTTCTTTGTACAAGTATTGAAAATAAATAATAATAATAATAATATATTGAGTTATAGGTTATGGTAGAAAATATAGAGAAAAATATGAAGAACTGTCGAAAATCACGTGTTTTAATTTGTTAATAACTTTTGTTTCACGCGGTTTACATATTTGTTATTTGGTACAAATATTGCTTTTTGCTAGCTGAAAAAATGGTGTAATTTTTGTTGCGAAATATTGAACAGTTTCCTTGAAATTTCACTTTTTGTAAAAAAAGACGTTCCAGTAAAAACGTTCCTCTTGGTCCATGGATTTCATCCTCAAAGCACCATTCGCGTCACTTGTTCAATTTTGCTTTTAACCCATTCCTTCCATAAATCTGATCCCATAAAATCAACGGATAGACATCGACTATACGTTTATTGCTCCCTGCTAGAGAGCGACGCTGAGGGGTCAAAAGCGTGTACATGTGTGAACAAGTTTTTCCCTCGAAATAAATGTTAATCATTTTAAAAATTATTGTCAACCTCAACTTTCCAACAAGCTCTGCTTTTCTGATATAGGCATTCTGCTTATATCTGCTAAAGGTTTATACTTGTACAATGAATACATATAATTTTATTAGTGACAACAAATGACAATAATTAACAATATCAAAGTCACAAACTCATTAAAGCCTGACAACTTCTAAACCATGGAAAAAATGTTTTGTAAACAAAACATAACAATTTTTAATTATTTCCAGGATTCTTTTTCTCATACAAAAATGCGGTCTTAATTGTAAAAGCCCTACAGGCAAGAAGGGTTGAATGTTTATTTTTCTTGGATTTATGATATAACTTAGTGTAAGTTTCAAGTTCTTAGAGTTTTAACCTACATATTTTTTTATCGATCGCTTATCTTGCGGTAGGCATACTAATCAAAAAAAAACAATTTAAAACACATTCTTGTTTATAGTTTCAAATTTAAGATTAAATATAATTATAACTTAACAGCATGGAAGAAAATCACCGCTATAGGAATACTATATGTAGTTAAATAATTGTTAATTTTACAGCTCTCGACTGATATAAATAACTGCCACGAGTTTGCAGATGCAAGTGTAATTGTATAATGTCGTAGCCCTTACCGGTTATTTACTGTACATTTAGTTTTAATGCTTTCAATTTCTCGTCAAAACTTGGAGGTGAAATTGTCTAGACAGCGGGACCTTTAAATACTAAAGTACGTATTTTTAGTTATTGTAACAATGAACGGTGCTTGTAACTTGCGTGTTATTAAATACCGAATACAAATATTTTTTTTTGTGGTGTTTCTTCGTGTTATTGAGTTAAATAAAAAATTTTTGAGCTTTATTTGCACCTGTGTTTTTTCTTTTGGTACTGGTAGAACTTTAATTTCATCCCCATAACACTACTAATTGTTTGACTGAAAAATCAATCCAAGTAATTTTAGATGACAACTGCAGAGATCAATCAAAAGATTCTTTTTAGGATTGCTTGCGATTTTTTTGCAAGATTTTCTACTATTTCTTAGCACCACTATTAATTTTCAAATTTCTTCACTTAATCCTATTTGGGCTCCACTTTAAAAATTATTCACTATAGCCGTGTTTTTTTAATGAACTATATAGTTCTTCCCCATAAAAATTTCAAGACCCAGGTTTTATCGGGGTATCTATCGAGGTTTTGGGAAATTTATCAATTTCCCTTTCTTTCCTGAATATTGCATACTCTCGGGGGTCGGTAAGACGTAATGTAGAAATAAAAACAACCGGAAAGATGTACCGACCCACGGGAGTTACGCCATGGTGCCTGTACATAAAAAAATAATTCTGAAAACCCTCCCTACTCTACCGAAACAACTGGTAGGGGGGTTATGCCGGCCACACGGTAAACGCTAGCTCGCCGGAAGGGGTCGTGGGGTGTGTGGCCGGGCCGACGACATCTGGTTCACCACTTACCTTTTCGTCGAAGAGAAATTCTCCTCACGTCCGACTACCTCAGCGTGGCCCCGCCAGTATCGCAACTTAGCATATCATTAAAAGACCGGTTAGTTCCATATCAGATTCCAGGCTTAACAAGAATATATTTTCATGTATTTGATTTACAAAAAAATTACAAAGAATTCCCAACGGGGCAGTTAAGGTGCTAGAATGTATATTGGAGGTGTAACACTATGACAACCAGTGTAATGGGGGAACCACAGAACTCAAACGGGTGAAAAGTGCCTGCATACACACAATAAGAAATCTTAATACACGCGGACTAGAGGACAACGACGATTTGGCCAAAGCCTAGTGTCAAATATACCAATGTCAGCGTCAACCTGCCGACTATGAAAACAAATACCACGAAAAAACTCCGACTAAAATTCAACACTCCTCGATGAGTACCATACCTTCCCACCAGGAACAAATAGAACGTGTGTGCAACTAGACTGTGTATATATTCAAGCAAATGACAATATATAAATAACTGTTTCAAAATAATTATGTTTGTACCACAAAAAAAAAAACCTGAAATCTATATATATATATATATATATATATATATATATATTTAATAACAATCAAGGATAACTAAATAAAAACAACACGAAATGACATCTTGGTGACCTCTGATACCCAAACTGCTTCGGGGGCAGAATACGCCCAGCCCCTGGAATCCTCAACTAGTTTTCCTCCACCCGGAACTGCCTAAAAGGGTAGGAAAATTTTGGGTGTAATATACCTGAACGATACGACCATGCCGTTTCTCCAATATAAGCCAAATTTTTGTACCGTGGCCCCACTTCGAAAATCTGACCATTTACAACTTCTGCATTCGGATTACATATTTGTCCGGACGCTATTACTTGCCTCGGCCATAGTTCCACTCTTCTTATATTAGCAATTGATATTTCTAAAGAGTTTATAGACACATATACACCAAGTTCTCCTCTTTACTTTTTATTAACCGATTTTTTCTAAACAAATCAACTCTTTTACTCAGAGCAAAGTGAACATAAGATAACATTATTTCACAGACGGCACAAAATCGAGATGGGCGGATCAGGATTGAAGCAATCGCACGCACACCTCATTAACGACTATTAAAACTTATTTAATTTTCCAATTAAAATGAAATATTAATCTTCCCGACAGAATAACATAAGTTCAATCACGAAACAAACATTCCACAATATTTTATCAAAATACGAAAACGAATTCCAACTAATAAAAATGGAATCTTTAAAAGAATTATCCGCTCGCTATAGATTCTCCTCGGCACTCCCCAATTTTTTTCACCTTTTTCCTTTATTTTTTTCCCTCCCCTACTTGATTTACAAATTTTGTAAATTTTGTTCTCAGGTAAGTGATTTCATAGAAATATTCCAAATTCCCGCAAGGGGGATTCAACCGACCGTTACAAAGTGATGAGAGCAAATTTATAACAAATAATTGATTTTTTAGAAACATATTTATTGTCTTCTAGAAGGGATTTCGTGTTACAGTGTAAAAAATAACACTTAACTTCTGTTTAATTTTGAAATTTTTAAGCATCGAAGTAGGCGCTTCATGAAATTTCTCAGGCTCTGTCCGTTTGTCTGTCTGTTACCACAGAGTACATAACATACAGAGGGAACAACAGGAGCAATGGGTTACGACGTCCAAAATGGGTCACAAGTCGTAACCCATGCGAGCTTTTGGTTTTCTTTGAGAGCGAAACTCATCATGACTCTCTCTTCAAGTTTTTCACTGCTAAGCAGGATGTGTGTGCGCAATAACTTTTTGGTGTGGGTGTGGTAGTATCCCAGTAGGAATTCTAGGAAGGCCTTACCGATGGAGCACTGAAATAAGTACTCATCTGGTAAGGGGTACCCCTTATTTTCTTGGTGCTAGATGAGCCCTTACAAACCCCATTACAAGAGAAGGCAGATGGTAAGGTGTAGTCCAGAATTATACCCAAACAAGTGAGAATCTGCCCGATGACTCAAGGGAGCTTTCCTGGAGCTTTCATAAATTTTATAGAAAGAAAGAAAACGGGCAGTTATATTCGTCGACATAAAATGCGACATTAGCATACTCAATAGCCCGGCTCTCATTCGATACGGAGGACAAGCAGCTTTGGAGAAATGGAGAATTTAGTTGGGGGACTGCTTAGGTAAAGCCACTCTCGGGCTTGGAAGAAAAAGGCATTTGTAAAAGATGAAGAAATAAAAGCATTTCGACATCGGATCACATATCCACAGGCGCCCATGAATAGCTCTTTTTGCAATGTTCCATTTGCTGCCTTACTATACCCCTTACAGATGAGCAGCTCTATAAGTACTCTAAGGTAAGTACTAAAGTAAGGCCTTACCCCCTATGACATCGTGTGTAAAAGTAAGCACTTCTGTAAAAGGGAGTGGTAAGGCCTACCCCTTACCAGTAAGTGCTGATTTCAGTACTTCTGTAAGCTTACCGGTCCTACTGGGATAGTAAACTGAAATAGAATCTTTGGAAAGGAAAAGAATATTTTTCTACCTGCGATTGTGATAATAAAATGAAATGGGTCTTATATTGATTTTAACTAACTTTTTTTCGTAAACGAACGATTAGGCTGGCGGACTAAAAATATAAAAAACAATTAAAATATTAAAATTGCTAAAAAGATTTTTTGGGAGTTTAGATGATATAAAAAATGAAGAATTGTAAAATGATTGGAAAATTTGTGTATTTAAATTATCAACTTTACGAAAAAAAAGTTATATTACATTTCCAGTTCTAAATCCGTCCAAAAATATTACAAAATTGTTAAAATTTTAATTTTCGTTTTGTTATAAAATAACTGTTTATAATAATATATCCCTTATGGTACCAGGATATACCTTGGCAACTCAACGTTTCCTGGCACAATTATAAAAATACTATCCTAATATAGAAAATTATCCTGTGACGCGATGACGCGGTCGAAAGTTCCTTTGCTGGCTGCTCTAATAGTGGAACCAGGTGGTTTATTTATTAAATTTACACGTTATATCAAAAACAAAAATGTCTCCACTTTGTTTGAAACTCCTAATTTTTCAATTTTTTTGGGAGTTACTTGGAATATTTGACATTTTTGATAGTTGCATCGTATTCATGCATTTTAAACACACTTTTCTTTGAACTGGCCTGATGTTTTGAACACAACTTGGCAGCCGTGACACCACTTGCTGTCAAAATTTGGGGGACTCGTTCCCAAAGCTCTTACTGGAACAAAAATACATCTAGTCCAATCTATCGAACTTACTTTACAAAATTTTCTAAGATCCAACATTCAAAAACAAAAATCTCTTGAATGGTAGGTTTTATCGCAAAAATTATTACAATAGCAATTGTAGATCATGCAATTTTTTCACCAACGATCCTTTTTCTTACGAGTGAGTCCTCGTAAAATATTGCATTCCAATAGTTTTCGAATTTATATTTTGCATAGTATAAACTCCTTCGAATTTATATTTTGCAAGTTTTTATTTTGCATAGTATATAACACCACCGTAAGCGCATTTTTAAACGTAGTCACAATCCATGATTTGTTGTGATCAAACAAGCACAACTATATTTGCATATACGGCAAGAACAAAGAGGATAAGAGGGAAATATGGATGGCATACAGTACACCAAGCTATTTATTAATCGTTATTAGCAATGCTTCTGTCTTTTCTGGTAGAGCACTTTTGCATAGGTTTTGATTTAATGGAATTTCTTGCGACCGTTCACTAAACCCCTTCCCAAAAATTTTGATATGAGCTTTGCCCAAATCAAAAACAAGTTGTGAAGGCGAATATAAGGCCCCGGATTAGTACTGTTTATGTAATTTTTACTATTTAAAAGGAACTCATTTTTAAGTCCAAGCCATTCTCCTTGTTCTAATAAATATTCTTGCAATTGTTACAATGCTCAACCTTTGTTTTGAATATACATATATTAATTTATAGAGGTCTCATCTGAGAAATTATTTTTTAACACTATTTCTACCACGATTTTGTGTGTACCTATTTTGACTAAACGGTGTCTTTTCAATCTTTGTAACAAGAAAAAACAGTAATCATAAAAACAGCACTATAATAAAACTTTTTCCTTATTTAATATCACAGTTTTTACAAATCAATGGTTGCTCTACTAAGCATTTTCCACATGCATACTTTGAAAAGTGTCTTTTGACACCTCTTGGTAGAAATAGTGCTTAAACAACGGTATGTTCTAAATACCAGTACTTTCATTAGAATTTTCATTATCGACTTACAAAGAAAGTAAGTCCTTGAGAACACCCGCTACGTTGGTTTAACATTGATTATAATTCACAGCATCTAACAAAGCAAAATCTTCATCTTCATTGCAATTAGAAATGTCATTCGTCTGGAAAATTTTAAATGACATTATCTGCGATAAGGATTTAATCGTCCGGACCACTGTCCTTATAGGTTTATGCCCTTGCCTCCTACAAACAAGCTGTGAGGAAAATCAGCTTGGCTCGAGCTGGGTTGAATTGGATCACAGCAACGGTGTGCCGCACTCTTCATGCAATGTGGCCAACTTTGGACGCAAAGCGTTCAACATCTCTTGTTCAGTTGAACCAAAAAGAAGATAAGATATGTAGTAAAGGTGCTGACCGGTCACTGTACCTTTGCCCCGCACGCCGAAAGATTAGAACTTCCCCACAACGACTTATGAAGAAGTTGTGGTAATGAAGAAGAAGAAGAGACTGTCTCCCATATTCTCTGTACATGTCCCTCCCTCGGAAGAAAAAGAGGACCTTCCTTGACTCACCCTTCCTCGATGGATTAAGCGAGCTGCAAAATATTGATGTTCCTAACCTTTGTCGCTTTATCAAAAGCTCAAAATGGCCTGAACTTTGTTCCAACACTACATAGGATGACATCACAATGTGCCCAATGTCGGGCCTAAGTGGGCAGCCATTTCAACCTAACCTAACGACCTGCTGGGGGACCTTGAAGGACATTTTGCAAATTATAAAAAGACAGCTATATTTATATTTGGGACAAGGAACTTGAAACCGTGGTGTTCGGCGTCACTTGACCTGGATGCAAGAGGGAGCGATAACAAATTAGAAACTGAAAATAAATTCGAGTACCACTTCAGTGCCGGGATGGCGAGCGCTGTCTCCAAACAAGAAGACAACTTACTTTGTATGAATCATCGTTGCTGGTTGGTCAGCTGATGGGATTCATCAAATAATAAAACTGGTTTCGCAACTTTTGTAATTAGGTTTGATAGCAAGTTAGTTAGTCATCTTCAGCCCTGGTTTTAAAAATCCGCACCATATAATTGTAGGTCTTTGTCGGTTAAAAATGTATGCTACTATAGTTTCCTTCCATTTCTTGTAAATATTTAATGAAGTTTAATTTTTATAAAAACTATATATCTCAAAAATCAATAGTTTTCGAGCTAATCATAAAAAACTAAATTTTATCCCTTTCAACCCCCCAAAAAAACCACACCAGGTGAAATTTACATTACATAGCCTGTCGTACATCATAACAAAGATGCCCACAACAATTCTGCTTTATCAGTTATAAATAAAATCAAACTTAGTACTCTCACATTTTAAAATACTAACAATAAAAAGCCAATATCCCCGAGAATATTCCTAGGTTAAACCAGAAAGGTAGATTTCTTATGCTATCCACCAAAATTTAATTTTGTTCATGGGCAGAAAACTTTGTTTTTTTCTTCGTACGTGCATAAATGAAAAAAAAAAAAAAAAAAAAAAACACTCATAGCAGACGTCTGTGACTAGAAAAAACTTCCCCCCCTTTCGAATTTCCCTTACCACACCGGAATGCTCCTATCAACTTACTCCATAATAATATGCTGGCACATTATTTATATGTGTGTAAGGTAAGACCCTCTGCCCGGCGCTTGTTGCTGCGCGAACGAAGTCGCGAGAAAAAGTTAAATTGGACAGAATTTTCTCTCTTCAAATTTGATATTGTCTCTCACAAAAAGCTTGCCAAAAGCTTACTTTAAAATAATTTGATAACACATTTTGTTCTTCCTTGTTCCCTCTGTATATTAAGTACTCTGTGCTGTTACCTTCTTTCATCTCTGAAAGTACTGTCGCTACAGACTTGGACCATATCTCAAATTGTAGCTCTTGATCAAGAGACCTAAAACTGAGAAAATGGTCTGGAAATTCCAACCGGAAGTATATTTAACAAAAAAAAAAAAAAAGAGATTTCTAATCATGTACATATATCGGTAGACTAGAGGTAATGCGCTGGAATGCTACCACGGGGAACCAAGTTCAATCCTCGGCCGGCCGTGGTGAAAAATATTTTTTTTTTTTACTTCGGTGGAACATGTTTTGAATCTGTCACTAAATTATATTATTTAATAATGATACTCAAGATAAATAGTCTGGTAATTCCAACTGGAAGTATGTATATTTAACAACAAAAAAGAGATTTCTAATAAAGTACATAATACCGGTAGCCTAGAGGTAAGGCGCTGGAATGATACCCCTGGGAACCATGTTCAATCCTCGGCCGGGTGAAATATAATTTTTTTTACTGGAACATGTTTTGAATCTATCACTAAATTATATTATTTAATAATGATACTCAGGAAAACATAAACATTTACTTATGTAATAAAAATTGAAAAAATATCATTTTCTTGATTTTTTATAGTCATCCAGTCTGAAGTGTTATTCAACAGAAACAATACCATGAAAAAGCGTAATTAGTGGCTAGACTTTAGGCACAACATCCTACTAGTTTTTTAATGAACTCGACAAAAGAACTATATAGCTCATTAAAAAAAACACAGCTTATATCTAGATTAACTTCTGATATTTGAAAAAATTTAAATGTTATATGTATAACAGCATAATGGCGCGATAAAATAGTGGGCGCCACTTATGCGAGGTATTACCCCCTTAGCCATAAGCCCGGAAAAGCATGACCAAGGAGCCAATACCATACATAAGAAAGGAAACAAAATTCCGGAACTCCTACGCCGGCCACACGGAGTTATCTAGCTCGCCGGAGGGGTCGTGGGGTGTGTGGCCGGGCCTTACCGCGGTTGGTTCACCACTTACCTGTGCCTGTGCAACTTTGAATCCCGCCTCCATCATTCTCCGGTCATCGCCTGAGCCGCGTCAAACCCTGAAAAGGAATGACATCCGCCCCAACCATTCCACAAGAAAAAATTTTAACGCCTGGACATTCTATTATTTATAACCATTTAATCATCACAACAAACAATACAATGAATAATCATCAACCACGACAATAATTATATATCCTTGTCAGCTATTAAAATTAAACGATCAAATTCAACGAAATTAACATCTCAGTACTATAGGTATGAAACTCATAATAAAAAAAACGCGCAGCACTGGCACCAATACTCCTCGTTTTGTACAAACGATATTACAAATGACCGTATAAACTAACGGAAGAACAAATTACCGGAACCAACACAAGGATTAACCAACACAAGAATGAAAAAAAAATTGATCTAACAACCAGCAAAATACTGTCATTATTATTATTATTATTATTAGCTTTATTTCGCCCAGCGTGCATATTTTACAAAGTGAACATTCTATCAATTATATATCTGAATAACATATTTCAAACATCTTTTGGTTTCGGTCATCTATATTTACTTAAATTTAATTTATTTAATTTTAGTTTAGTAAGTAATAAATAATTCATTGATTAAGTAATAAATAACTAATAAAAAATTCATTCATTAATGAGCAAAATAGAGTTAATATAGTTACAAATATATAATTTGTTTTTAGTTTGAACGGGCATAAGCCTCCCCCAAATGTTTCCAATTAACTTTGTCTTGTGCTCTATGATTCCAGTTTCCTGCATAGCGATCGATGTCATCTCTCCATCTCTTCAATTGTCTTCCAACCTTTCTCCTTCCATCTCTTGGTGTCCAATTTGTTGCCTGTATTGTCCATCTCCCATCATTTAATCGAGCTACATGTCCTGCCCAACTCCACTTTAAATGGCGAATTCTTTCGATTACGTCTGTAAAGCCTGTTGTACCTCGAAGTGTTTCATTTCTCATTCGCTGACGCCTTGAAATGTTGAATAAACACCTTTCCATAGCTCTTTGACATACTTTAAGTTTGTTTTCTGCTTCGGTTGTAAGACTCCATGTTTGTGAACCATAACTTAGGACAGGCAGCACTGCTCCATCAAATAGGTATTTTTTTGTTGCTAAATTTATGTTTGAGTTAAATATATGTTTTAAGCTCCATAGTTGTTTCCACCCGTTGGTTATTCTTCTATCGATTTCCTTAACCTGGCTTTTTTTAAAAGATATTAGTTGACCTAGATAGATGAAGTCTTCGGTATACTCCAACTTTTCGTTTTCTAGATATAAATCTATTTCTTCAGAATTAGTTATTATTTTGGTTTTTTCCTTGTTTATATTCAAACCTACTTCTTTACCTTTCTCCCATAGTTGGTTTAACATAATTTTTATTTCTTCAAAGCAGTTTCCCACAAGGCATATATCATCCGCGAAACGAAGATTGTTCAATTTTTCACCGTTTATATTTATACCATAAGCTTCCCAATCAAACAATTTGAATATCTCCTCTAAAACTGAAGAAAATAGTGCTGGTGAAAGGGGCCTGCCTAACTCCTCTTCCAAGTTTAAACGAGCTGTCTTTTACGTCTGACGTGATGCTTGCTGAGCTGTTATCGTATAAATTTTTTAAAATTCTAATAAAACCAGTCTGAATTCCTTGGTTCTTTAAGCTATTCCAAATTGCCACATGTTCGATGGTATCGAATGCTTTGGAAAAATCAATGAAAAGGAGGTACACTAATTTTTGATACTCTGTACACTTTTCTATAATTTGGTTTATTGTTTGAAGATGATCAGTTGTAGCGAATCCTGTTCTAAATCCTGCTTGCTCTCTAGGTTGATTTTCCTCAAAATCATTTCTCATTCGGCCAATTAAACACTTGGAGAAAAGCTTGTATAAAGTAGAAATCAAACTTATTGGACGATAATTGTTAATATTTGATCTATCTCCTTTTTTATGTAATAGAATTATGGTCGATGTAGTCCATTGCGCCGGAATCTGCTCCTCTTTAAGAATTCGATTGAATAAGTAGGTCAAACTTTTCACCAATACTTCTTTCCCTAACTTTAGCATTTCTGCTTTGATTCCATCATTCCCAGCACTTTTTTCGTTTTTTAGGTCGTCAATTGACTTTTCAATTTCTGATGGTAGAAATGGTGGGATGTTTGACCTGTCTGTTAAATCTGGCATTAGTTCTTCTATTTGCTCTGTAGAAAGGGTGGACGTGTATAGGTCGGAGTAAAAATCAGTGGCTAATTCATTAATTTCTTTGCGGTTCCTGACTTTATTCTTTAAATTTCTCTTATTTAAACATGTTATCCACTCTCTTCCATCCATAATACTTTCTCGTACTTTCTTTATTGATTTTGTATCTTCGATAATTGACTTGACCATTCTATTATTGTATTCCTCAACATCCTTACGAATCTCGCACTTAATTTTTCTTCTCAAAATTTTCAAAGTTTCTTTTTCAGTATTATTAATATTTTCTTTACCCCTTAGCTTTTCCTTTTCTTCAATCAGTTTTTTAGTTTGTGCAGTGAGTTTATCTATCTTTTTCTTGACTACTTGGAAAATAGTGTTCCTTGCAGAACTATGAATACCTTGTTCTAAAATATCATATTCTTCCTGTATTGATCCTTTATTTCTTATGTTTTCGATTTTGCAATTTGTGTTGAGTTTGGTTATATATTCATTGATTTTCTCTTGGCTCAGATTAAGCGGAATTTCTCTTTTTTCATTCTTCTTGAAAGTTTCTTTCGATTTATGATTAAGAATTACTTTTGCTCTGACTAACCTGTGATCACTTTCGAATTTAAAGTTGTTAATTACCGAAATATCCATGAATACTTTTCTTTTGTTACTCATAATAAAATCTAATTCGTTTTTAATAACACCATTTGGATGGAGCCAAGTCCATTTCCTTTTTGTTTTCTTTTTGAAGAGTGTATTACCCACTGTGACCCCTTGTTGCCATAAAAATTGGATAAGTCTTTCACCTCTATCATGCCTTACACCATAGCCGAAATCGCCCATTATTTGATCTTCTCCTGCTCTTTTTGTACCAATTTTTGCATTAAAGTCGCCCATAATGAACATAACTTCCGACTTAAGTGCTTTAGTTGCATTTTCCAAATTTTCGTAAAAGTTTTCTAGTTCTTCTACTGTGCTCGATCCGGTTGATGCATAAGCTTGAATTAACGAAATTTTAGTATTTCCTATTTTAATTTTTAATCCAATTACTCTTTCATTAAATGGTCTAATTTCCATGATATTATTTTTCAACTTCGAGTTGATTAAAAATCCTACTCCATGTAAACCTTTTGTTTCTCCTTTATAACAGAAAATATGACCATTTCTAGTCTCTATTATTTTTTCTCCTAGAATTCTGGTTTCGCATAGTCCTAAAATGTCCCAATTTATATTTTCTAGAGCAGAGGTTAATTCTACCATTCGACTTTCGGACCATTCGAAGTTCTGACATTATATGTGCATATTAGTAGTTCTGTCATAAATACTTTTAAATACTTAAATACGATAACCCTTAATACTAACTACATGTAAAATTATGAGTTATTGATATGTAAAATCATGAACAAAATGTTTTCTGTTTTTTTTTTTTTTTTTTTTTTTTTTTTTTTTTTTTTTGGTTTCTGTTATTGTAGTTGGTATGTTTTTGTGTGTGTGCGTCGTATATTTCGTTGTAATTTAGTGTATAGTTGTGGTTGGGGTTAAATATAATGAATAAAAAAAATAATTATAATTGTGAAAGTCCACAAGGAAATGTAAATAAGATAAAATTAAATATAGTGAATATAATAACAAAGTACATATTTAAAAAAGCTGTATTTTCTTGTTTGTTTTTTTTTTTTCTTTTATATATTGTTATGTTGCTCTTCGTTTAACTTAACTGACCTCGTACACAGTTTCAAACTCCCCCACGAACACTTCGATTAAGGATGATTAAAAACCCAAAAAACGTTTTTTTTTTCCTTCCTTTGTTTCTCTTTTGTTTTCCAAGTCTGATTTTTTGTTGATTAAAAAATATTATCTGGGGCGTTTGCCCGGAGCTTATCACTCAACGTCCAAACCTGGCCTCTATAGATAAAAGGAAAATTTCGCAAAAACTTACGCTTCAAGAACGGCAAGACAATTTCCCCTAAATTTCTTTTATTTAAATCGCCAAGCAGAAGAACTGTCCCAAAAAACACATCTGGCTCACTCGTATATACAACGAATTCCTCTTCTTACTTCCGATGCCTCTTGTCCATCGATGTAATACTTTTGCGGCTGCCTCTTTCTCCCAATGTCCCAGGTATCAGGCCTTGCGGTCAAAAAGGTTCAATCCACACAAACCGTACATCAAATATAGTATATAGACATATTTCACTTCGAGAAATAATCTTTCAATTTATTTATTTAATAATTAAACTTTAAGTACACCAATTCCTCACGGGTTTACAGGTAACGCGTCCCTTTAACATGAATTTCCCAAATCAGACTGTCAAAAAAACCATTTTTTCCTCTACAAATTTTTTTTTTCGCTGCGCCTACTTGTTTCCAATTTTAAAATTTTCCTTCTTCCTTCCAAGTGATTTACTACAAATTTCCCATTTCCACACAGTGTTTTCGAAAGACAATTTCCCATTCAAAATAAATTTTACAACCGACCGTTACATACCCTCGGGTCCACAAGGCCGACTCGCGAGGCAGTGAGGAGCCGAAAAAAAAACTGGAGTTGCGAATAACAGGCGGAAGGCAATACCACATTGTCCCCCGACGGATATCAACAAGTCTCCAAACATTTATGTACAAACCCAGTTTGCTTTCGCTCCATCGGGCCAGTCTCCAGCAATACCACATTGCCATTGACTCCACCCGGTGGAACGACAGACAAACAGTTCGCTGAGAGACATTCTCCAGACTGACCGAAGAATATAGAGACCAGCAACGGATACCCTGAATTTATAAACTAACATCGGACTACGATATTATGAGGTGGTGCTTACTATTCCGGGAAATCAAGGACGTAAGTCTTTGGCGTGAAAAACACCTATGCTTTTACCGGCCAAATCCTCCAGCTCGTACAAGCTAGTTCCAATTTTTTTTCGTATCCGAGCTTTCAGGAACCGGGGTGCCAACTTGGCACTGAAACGACCCGCTCGGTTACTCACCCAGAAAGTTCTCCGGTAAACCTCATCTCCTGGACGAAAACTGCCCACACGACACCGTAAGTTGTATTGGTGTTTATGTCTTGTGTGTGCGGCGGCTAAGTTACTACCCAGTGGGAAAAATTGGGAGCGATGCACAAGGGAGTGTACTTGGAGCACTCTCAAGGGAGCTTTCTTGGAGTTTTCATAAATTTTATATAAAAAAAGAAAACGGGCAATTATCTTCATGTCCATAAAATGCGACGATAGCATACTCAATAGCCCAGCTCTCATTCGATACGGAGGACAAGCAGCTTTTAGAAGTGGTTAGAATTTAGTTGGGGGACTGCTTTGGTAAAGCCACTCTCGGGCTTGGAAAGAAAAAGGCAATTGCAAAAGATAAAAAAAATAAAAGCTTTTCGATACCGGATCACATAACCACAGGCGCCCATAAATATTTCTTTTTTAAAAAGCTTTTTTATAATGCTCCCTCGCAATGACATGCAATGTTAAAAAGAATATAGAACGGGTATGGCAACGGGAGCACTCTCTGCTCCTTTTGGAGCGCTCCAAGATGGCTCTTGGAGCACTCCTTTTTCCCACTGGGTAGCAATCCGCTCACGAAGCATCTGCATTTTATCCGTCAATGGCAAGACAACTATGTCACCCTCCTGGAAAACGTTCAGTTTCTTCAGGACTGGATATGCTGATCCGTGCAGGATCATATGGCTACCAAATAGGGCCTGATATGGGGACATGCCGATCGTCTCGTGGTGGGTGCTACGAAGAGCACATTCAATGGCCAACAGATGTCTATCCCACTCACGATGATCCTCCTTTAAGTACGTTCTAATGGCGGCTAAGACAGATCTATTCACCCGCTCAGAGGCGTTGGGGTGAGGCGAATACACAGCCGTGCGCACATGGTGCACGCCATAATCACGTAACAATTTAGCAAACTCTTTGGAGGTGAATTGCCGACCATTGTCAGAGAAAACCGTTTCAGGAACTCCAAAGGTATGGAAGATAGTTTGCTCGAGAAACTTGACGGACACCGCCGTGGTCTCAGCGGATACTGGGTGCAGGAAGACAAATTTGGTGAAAGCATCCAATACCACAAATACTGCCGTGTGGCCTTTCTTCGACCTGGGATAAGGACCTAAGAAATCGACGTATAAAAATTGGAACGGCCTCAACGCATCCATGGGGTTTCCCATAGGTGGTCGAAGTACTGAACTGGGGGCTTTGGTGGTTTTGCAGACCTCACAGTTAGCGATGAATTCCCGTACCTGTTTTGCCATACCTGGCCAAAAGTACTTACATCGCAATTGGGCTAGGGTCTTCCCTACTCCACCATGCGAAGCTTGTGGCGGCGAATGAGACGACTCGATGAGAGACGCGGTCAGTTCCATTGGAATCCACAACTTCCATGTCAGGTCGTCAGCAATCGGATTTCCAGTACGTGGAGAGGTACGCTTGAAAACGTACCCATCTTCGACCCGCAGGTCTGGTAGCTGCGGTGAGGCTTGCCTGAGGCTATCACCCAGACGAAGATATTCAGGGGACTTGAAAGACGGGGCATTTAAGTCCACGTCGAAACACAAGGACAATTCGTCAACGCAATTCATGCGTGACAAGGCATCGGGAACCACATTGTGGGTGCCTTTACGGTGTTCGATTGTAAAGTCGAACCCCTGAAGCTTAAGACTCCACCGGGCTAAACGGCCGTTAAGCTCCTTCTGGCTCATGAGCCATTTTAGACTTGCATGGTCAGTAATGACCGTGAAAGTCTGTCCCTCCACATAAGCTCTAAACTTTTTTATACTCAGCACGGCGGCGTAGCATTCGAGGTCAGTAATGGTGTAGTTCCGTTGTGCTCCGTTCAATTTCTTGGACATATAAGCAATCGGATGTTCTCCTCCATCCATGTCCTTTTGAAAAAGCACACTACCTACACCAGTCCTGCTGGCATCGCACTGAATATAGAAAGGCTTAGAAAAATCTGGAGTGACTAAAAGAGGAGCTTCCGTCATCAGCTTTTTCAAGGTCTCGAACGCCTGCTGGGCCTCATCAGTCCAACTAAAAGATTTAGACTTCAAACAATACGTGATTGGAGAAGCCACGCTAGCGTATTTGGGAATGAAACGCTGATACCATCCGGTCATACCCAAGAATCTCCGAGTCTGCTTATGAGACTTCGGAGTCGGGAAGTCCTTGATGGCCGTCACCTTATTAGGATCGGTTTTCAGAGTCCCATCACCGATTATGAAGCCGAGATACTTGACTTCAGTCACGCAGAAGTTGCTTTTAGATAAATTGATGGTTAACCCCGCACGACGGAGACAGCTGGCCACTTCGTCCAAAAGCTTTAGGTGAGAGTCAAAGTCAGGTGAAACAATGAGCAGGTCGTCCAGATAGACAAAAACGTTTTCACGTAAATGGCCCGGGATGGTTTTATCCATCAAGCGACACATGCGCTGAGGGGCATTACATAAGCCGAAAGGCATAACTGTAAACTGGTACAGAGGACGACCAGGGACAGTGAAAGCTGTCCGCTCTCGTGACTTCTTCCCTAAAGGGATTTGCCAGAAGGCGTCCTTCAGGTCTAAGCTGGTGATGAACTTGGTGTCTTGAAGACGACCAAGTAGACCATCTATATGTGGAAGAGGATATGCGTCTTTAACAGTGACACTATTGACCTTGCGAGAGTCAAGGCACAGGCGGACTTTACCTGGTTTACGTACTAACACCACGGGAGAATTCCAGGGACTATTTGATGGCTCAATCACACCCAGCGACAGCATCCTGTCCAACTCACCATACATCAGTTGTTGTACAGCGGGTGAGACGGGATAATGCCTCTGTTTAATGGGAACTGAGTCACCAGTGTCAATGATGTGTTCCTCCAGGTTAGTCTTTCCCAGTCCGAAGACATCAAAGGAGGGAAATCTGGCCTTGACGCGTTCCAACCGTTCGCATTGCGTGGACGTTAAGTCGTGCATTTTTGCAGACACGGATGGAGTGTTTATCTCGCCGACTATTTGGGGAGCTAGGCCGAAAAGATTCCAAAAATCCATCCCTAGGTACAATCTCTGGCTGAGACTGGGCACCACATAGATGGTTATATCCCGCGTCCTTCCTCCAAAGGAGATTGGAACCCGAATATAACCGCAAAGTCTCTGTGGAGCCCCGTCAGCAGTCCGCACTACAGAGCGCAGAGTGTGGACGGTCACTTCGGGATGATTAGCTAGAAATGCTTCGGCGTCTCTTCCCAAACAGCTAACAGTGGCACCACTGTCCAACAAACCAACCACTTCCTCGTTAGCTATCAGGACCTTGGTAAACAGCCGAGGATCTGACGAATCAGAGATGAAGGCAGAAACAATTTTCTGCAAACATTGTCGCTTCTCCTTTGCTCGTACCCTAATTTGGGGAGGGGTATGCTTGGAAATTAGGGAGTCCACAAAAGGTGGCTCTGAGAAGGTGCGCGAACGAGCGGAGATATATCTCTTCCAACGGGAAAGGAAGGCAAGCTTAACCTCCTCAAAGGGAAAAACAGGAAGAGCATCAGTTGACGTAAAGTCGCTGATGGTAGTCATAGCAGGTGTAGTGGAAGCATAATCAGGGACAACGGGCGAGCTTAGCTCGGGCGCGGACTCCCGTATTGTCTCACACCCCGGCTCCGGTTTCCCTGGCAAGTGGGGCACACTGGTGTGACGACTCCTGGCTTGCCACACTTGTAGCAAAATAGGCCACGAGTTTCAGACGGGCAGTCCATAAATGGATGACCCGGTTGCTGACAATTCCAACAACGTAAAGGTCGTGGATTCGTCTGGTTCTGACGCGACGCCGTCATTTCGTCAACTTCGGGTGTTGGTAAGTCCGGGTGTAAACGTTCAGGCGGGTATGTAGATGGATATTCAACCTCGTGTACCTGCCGATCGGCTCGACGTTCTAATTTTGTTTGTTGCTGCCAGCGTTCAACGCGAACACAGGTCTCGCGCAATTGATGCATGCTGGTGAATCTATGTCCAATTACTGCAGACCCCAACGCGAAATTTAGGTTTCGGACTACTATTCCTATTAAGCCGCTTTCAGTCATAGGATGAGACATTCGGTTGTGTAACGACAACAGTTGGGCGGTGAAATCATCAAAAGAAAGATGATGTTGCTTAGTGTCCATCATCTGAAGTATTAGTTCTTCGTCCGACTCGCGACTTCGGAAATAGCGAATGAACTGGGCTTTAACTGTTTCCCAGTCAGGATCTAAGAATTGGCGCCGAAACTGCGACCAGTACCAGTCGGTGGCTCGCCCAGTCAATAACGCGGAGAAATGACGACATAATTCTGTTTGGCAGACTCCGTCATCGCGCGCCTTCAGTTCCACCCGGAACAGGAATTCCTCCGCCGACAACAACTTGTCCTCGCCGGAGAACTTTAAGTTCCAGAATGCCACTGGAGACTTGCGATGCTGGGTGCCAAATAAGTAGTATGGCCTGCCGTCTGCAGGTGGTGTCACAACCGGTATTGACACATAGTCTCCGTTGAAGCAAGGGTTCCCCGAAACCTCAGCAGGTCGCTGCTGCATTAGAAGGGTATCCAATACTTGTCTTAATTGACCGACTTGCTCTTCAAGAGAAGGAGCTTGTTCATTGGTATTTATTTCATTGCCATGAGCGTTACCGGATCCGCCCGGAAGATCACTACCGACAGCCGTTGGAGTAACTGTTTTACCATTACGAAGTTCCATGTTGGTTAACGATCAAACGAAACGAAGAAACCACAATGCTATAAACCTTGTATCCCAATAAAGCTCAAACTAAGTCAAACCAAAAAGTGAGTAATGTTAGTGTATAATGATAAAGGTATAGTAATATTAAATGTGTTAATATTTATCAGTTACTGTATCAGTATCAGTTACTGTTTTTGAGGCCCCAAAAAAAATCCGCTACAATTAGTGTAACAACCGTGTGTATGAACAAATCACTTAAATATTGATACTATGTAAGTGTACCTCAAAGAAACACAGTCAACGCTGATTAGTGTGTAGTGATAAAACAATAAAAGGGTATTAGTGTATATATATGTTAGTGTAGATGAGTGATTATATGCTTTGATTCAATATAAGTGAGGAATGGTTGAGACAGATAACAATTCCCCTCAGGGCTCCCGCATGTCGATGTCCTCGATGGCAGTTGGTGAAAACTATGAAGCATAGTCACGAAAGGAAAGGAAACTTCTTCGACAAAATAAAAAAAATTTTGGGGGATCCGCTGTTCAACCACAACCGAGCTACCTTTCGGAAAATCAATCAGAAGGGTATGTACAGACGGAAAAAAAACGAATCAGGACAAAAACAAAAATATAGAATTTAAAAAGCTGGATGGACCATCAGAAGGGCAAGGGGCGCAGTGGCAGGCGGTATCACGCCTGATACCAGAGACGGTTAAGCCCTTGTACCAACTTCCACGTCCACCAGGAAAAATTAAAAGAAGATCCTGTTCACGGACCGACGCAGTGGCAGGCGGTATCACGCCTGATACCAGAGTCAGCGAAAACAAAGAAAAATTCACATAGAATTTGGACAAGGATGCTGAAAAAAATTCGAAAAATAGACAAGGGCTAAGGCCTCGCGGTACTACCTTAGCCCACAGCGAGCGCTTGGTAAATGTGGTGAACCATACTTGAACCCAGAAAATAAAAAAAAAATCTCAAAGTGGCCGTGAAGGCACAAGTGGTACCAAAAACCAAAAAAAAAAATCAACTTCAAAATCCGTGTAGGACATTAACGTGCTTTAACAGCTCTTTGGGCGCCATTTATGTAACAGCATAATGGCGCGATAAAATAGTGGGCGCCACTTATGCGAGGTATTACCCCCTTAGCCATAAGCCCGGAAAAGCATGACCAAGGAGCCAATACCATACATAAGAAAGGAAACAAAATTCCGGAACTCCTACGCTGGCCACACGGAGTTATCTAGCTCGCCGGAGGGGTCGTGGGGTGTGTGGCCGGGCCTTACCGCGGTTGGTTCACCACTTACCTGTGCCTGTGCAACTTTGAATCCCGCCTCCATCATTCTCCGGTCATCGCCTGAGCCGCGTCAAACCCTGAAAAGGAATGACATCCGCCCCAACCATTCCACAAGAAAAAATTTTAACGCCTGGACATTCTATTATTTATAACCATTTAATCATCACAACAAACAATACAATGAATAATCATCAACCACGACAATAATTATATATCCTTGTCAGCTATTAAAATTAAACGATCAAATTCAACGAAATTAACATCTCAGTACTATAGGTACATAGGTATGAAACTCAAAATAAAAAAAACGCGCAGCACTGGCACCAATACTCCTCGTTTTGTACAAACGATATTACAAATGACCGTATAAACTAACGGACAAATTACCGGAACCAACACAAGAATGAAAAAAAAATTGATCTAACAAGGAGCAAAATACTGTCATAAATACTTTTAAATACGATAACCCTTAATACTAACTACATGTAAAATTATGAGTTATTGATATGTAAAATCATGAACAAAATGTTTTCTGTTTTTTTTTTTTTTTTTTTTTTTTTTTTTTTGGTTTCTGTTATTGTAGTTGGTATATTTTTGTGTGTGTGCGTCGTATATTTCGTTGTAATTTAGTGTATAGTTGTGGTTGGGGTTAAATATAATGAATAAAAAAAAATAATTATAATTGTGAAAGTCCACAAGGAAATATAAATAAGATAAAATTAGAATATAACAAAGTACATATTTAAAAAAGCTGTATTTTCTTGTTTTTTTTTTTTTCTTTTATATATTGTTATGTTGCTCTTCGTTTAACTTAATTGACCTGGTACACAGTTTCAAACTCCCCCACGAACACTTCGATTAAGGATGATTAAAAACCCAAAAAACGTTTTTTTTCCTTCCTTTGTTTCTCTTTTGTTTTCCAAGTCTGATTTTTTGTTGATTAAAAAATATTATCTGGGGCGTTTGCCCGGAGCTTATCACTCAACGTCCAAACCTGGCCTCTATAGATAAAAGGAAAATTTCGCAAAAACTTACGCTTCAAGAACGGCAAGACAATTTCCCCTAAATTTCTTTTATTTAAATCGCCAAGCAGAAGAACTGTCCCAAAAAACACATCTGGCTCACTTGTATATACAACGAATTCCTCTTCTTACTTCCGATGCCTCTTGTCCATCGATGTAATACTTTTGCGGCTGCCTCTTTCTCCCAATGTCCCAGGTATCAGGCCTTGCGTTCAAAAAGGTTCAATCCACACAAACCGTACATCAAATATAGTATATAGACATATTTCACTTCGAGAAATAATCTTTCAATTTATTTATTTAATAATTAAACTTTAAGTACACCAATTCCTCACGGGTTTACAGGTAACGCGTCCCTTTAACATGAATTTCCAAAATCAGACTGTCAAAAAACCATTTTTTCCTCTACAAATTTTTTTTTTTTTTCGCTGCGCCTACTTGTTTCCAATTTTAAAATTTTCCTTCTTCCTTCCAAGTGATTTACTACAAATTTCCCATTTCCACACAGTGTTTTCGAAAGACAATTTCCCATTCAAAATAAATTTTACAACCGCCCGTTACATATGGTATACCTATTTCTAACTTTTCTTGCATACCGCTTTTGAAGGAGTGGTCCCAATCCTTCTTTTGCATTATTTGTATAGTTTTTGCTATTATTTACCTATTTTAATTTTAAATTTCTTGTGAAAGATACTTAATCCAGTAGGAATTAATTTGTTATATTTATATTTTATTTATTTAAAAATACGTACTTAGATTGCCGGCAAAATGAGAAGGGTCGTTACATTTGTTACTAATCCGATCCAGATTCTGACACTTAGTGCTTTTTGTGGCTACAAATAATGGCTTGAACAATTTTGCAAAGGAAGAAAAACACACATTGAGAAATCTGTATATTAAAATGGTAGTTACCATATAGTACAATCTATTTTTTTCATATAAGAGTGCAAAGTCGAACAGAAGCTCTAGTCGGGGAGCAAGAAACTGCCACAACCTAACCGCGATATTTTCAGTCCACCTCCTCCCAATCATTACTATCGCGACTTTGACATCGGGGCATCGAGAAACAACTCGCTGGAGTCTTATGCCTCTTGAAACGAGTTGAATCTCATCAACCAACCGATGACATGCGCTTCGTTGAAGCGGGGAAGGGCTAAGGAAGGTACAAGAGGAATGTAAACAATATATGTAAATTGTTTTCTTTATGCACGGTATCCCACCTGTAGCTTTGGATAACCGAACAAAAAGTCTTATGGGAAGGAGGGGGAGGAGATCGTGACGGTTTATCCGCTAGGGTGTTCGAAAATTTTTTGGTAGAGGTTTACATATCACCCTGTATTTTTGTAACCCTATGGCCTACTTCCATGAATAAGGAGGTAAAAGCAAAAGTTCTACACTACCAGCTTCCAGAGTTGTGAGGCAAATTTTGTTTTTTACATGAAAAATTATTTCGAATATTGTATGTACCTATAGATTGAAATAATTGAGAAAATTGCTATATTTATTTGCATACGTTCTTTATCGCTGGATGTCTTAAAGTCTGTATCACCGGAGTTGTCCAATTTACCTTCATTTTCTTCGTCCGAGTTCACCAAGCTCATTCATGACGGGAATATTACTGCAGTCATTACTGTAATAATGAGTACCTACTGAGGTGCACAATGTCTCGACTACTCGACAGAAACAGCGTTTCTTGCACCTTCTCGTTCGCTTTCAGAACACTAACTGTAAAAGGTGGAAGCCGGAGAAACGGTCATTGCTACTGGCGCCAATGTACCACCTTTTATACAACCGTAATCTTTATCGTGGATATCACTTTTGAACTTAAAAAAAACTCGGTAAAAATGTCGTCTCGCGGCGTTAGCAGTGGGAGATAAGCTCACTAAATTGAGAGTTTTCTTCTTTGCTGTTCTCCTTGTCAAGAATAAATATCGATAATCATTTACGTTTTGCACATTCTTTATTAGTGCTTTGTAATTGTTTACCAGACATAGCATACCTTTCTCTGGGGCTGTATTATAACTGGAACCTTGACTAATAACTCTGTAAGTGGGTAGTGTAGAACCTTTGCTTTAACATTCTTAGGTAGGTGAGAGTATTGTGCCTATTATGCTACCTTACTGATAAAAGTAGGTCATAGGCGTTTTCTGTTGTTCGGGCGGATCCATATCAAAGTAAACGCTGCTTTAATCAAGGCAAGCGGTAGTTTGCCGAGTTCGTAAGGGCAAACAGCTAAAGCCTTATTTACGCCTAAACATGGAAAACAAGGTGTTTTTATTATAAAATTATACGATTTATCACTTTTTTATAAGCAATATAAGTAAATTTTCATTTGTAACCGATAACCACAATATAAATAATTTATTATTCCATGAGTTTTTTTTCCTATCATTCTTCGTTTTCTTTATTTTTACATTTTTTACATTTCGAAACGAACTTTTTTTTCTCCTTCAGTCTAAAAAAGTGGGTACTCAAAATTATTCTATCAGATGGCGTTATAAATTATTTCAATTGCTCAATAAATAGATGGTGTTACTAGTTAGTCGAAAAGTGTTTACTTGCATTGTTGATGACAGATGGCATTAGATGATTAACAAAATGTGTTCATATAAAAGCAATATAGTATACTGAATATCCACGACGGCCATCTCAAGAGGACTCATTACCATTTTCTTCACCACCCCTCGACATAGATATCAAATGAAAGAGTATGTTAAGTAGAAAACAATAAGCTATGTCGTAAAATCCATGGCGGCCGTGTCAAGAGGGTGGACTACCATTTCTTCACTGTCCTCTCGACATGGGTCTCAATTGAAAGGGTATCATAAGCAGAATACCACAAGCGATATAGTCTACTCAATATATGGTAAGATCCATTGCGGTCATCTCAAGAGGGCGGATGCTGAGAGGTCAAAAGCGTGTACATGTGTGAACAAGTTTTTCCCTCGAAATAAATGTTAATCATTTTAAAATTTATTGTCAACCTCAACTTTCCAACAAGCTCTGCTTTTAAGATATAGACATTCTGCTTACATCTGCTAAAGGTTTATACTTGTACAATGAATACATATAATTTTATTAGTGACAACAAATGACAATAATTAGCAATATCAAAGTCACAAACTCATTAAAGCCTGACAACTTCTAAACCATGGAAAAAAATGTTTTGTAAACAAAACATAACAATTTTTAATTATTTCCAGGATTCTTTTTCTCATACAAAAATGCGGTTTTAATTGTAAAAGCCCTACAGGCAAGAAGGGTTGAATGTTTATTTTTCTTGGATTTATGATATAACTTTTAGTGTAAGATATGGTAAGATCCATGGCGGTCATCTCAAGAGGGCGGATTACCATTTTCTTCACAACCTCTTCGACATGGGTATCAAATGAAAGGGAATGTTAAATAGAATACAATAAGCAATATAGTAACTCAATATATAGTTAGATGGACGGCGCTGATCTCAAGAGGACCCATTACTATTTTCTTCACCATCCCCTCGACATTGGTATCAAATGAAAGGGTATGTTAAGTAGAATACAATAAGCTATGTCGTAAAATCCATGGCGGCCTTCTCAAAAGGGCGGACTACTATTTCTTCACTACCCCCTCGACATGGTTCTCAATTGAAAGTATATCATAAGTAGAATACCAGAAGGGGTATAGTATACTCAATATATAGTTAGAGATCCATGGCGGTCATCTCAAGAGGGCGGATTACCATTTTCTTCCCAAACCCCTCGACATGGGTATCAAATGAAAGGGAATGTTAAGTAGAGTGCAATAAGCAATATAGTAACTCAATATATAGTTAGATGCACGGCGCCGATCTCAAGAGGACCGATTACCATTTTCTTCACCACCTCCTCGACATAGGTATCTGTGTATGAATTATGCTTGCTAAATTATCACTCGATTTCACCACCAAATTTTGTTTAAATAAATAAAAAAAACTTTAAATTAATTTCACGTTAAAATTTATTTTATAAAAAAAAGCACACAAAGAATTCATAATCTATAACCTACAGACCGCATTTATAGATCTAAGTAAGGTAAATTAAGGTCGGCATGTGAGTGATCCCTTCAACCAAAGGTCATATGGATGCACTCAATTCACCCACCTTGAAAAATATTGAAGCTATAAGAAAAAAAAAATATAGATTTTTTATATGTTAAAATATTAAACAATTTATCCTTTCCGCTCTCCTTTCCGATTTAGTTTTTTCTGTATTTATTTTTCACTTATCAATCAATCGCACGTTTAAACTTCTTCCGCGCACCGCAAATTGTCACCGCAGACTGACGCCGGTTGCAGTTTTCAAGCCCAGAACATCCCGCCGAAATTTTCGACCGATGCGTTTCCCGTTGACCTATTGTGCATTACTGCAGAGTGCGGGGCTTGAGTCAAGGTCTTGTTTCTCTTTTTGTAATTCATTTCATTGCATGTGTTTTTAGTAATTTGATTTTATTTAAAAATATTAAATATGTATGTTCATGTTCGTGTGAACATTCTCCCGCCGCGCCGTTGAACAAACACGTTCAAATTCGTTGAAACACCTTTTTAATGCCCCTCTTATGATGATGATGGAAAACCACTCTTCCATCTTGCTTGACCTTTAGGCGGACTTGAAATTTGTCTGGGAGATTGACTGTAAAGTCCCTTTTTAAGTTTTTTATTTTTTCAAAGTCCAATCGTTGAATGACCTTCTTGGGGATATATATGGTTTCTCCTTCCCTTGTTATGAAGCCTTGCACGTCATTTTCCGACCTCATTTTTATTTCCTGAAGGGAAGTTGAAGGACGCAGTAACTCGATGGACCATTTTTTCGCGTTGTTGATAGTTATTAGAAACTCTAAGCCCTTTGGAAGTACGTGGGTTGCGTGGGTTCTCGTACTATTGGTAGGTTGATTCCTAACTATCCCACTGTTGGTTGGATGTTGCCCAGCAAAGGAGTTGCGGCCAGGCTGACTACAATCTTCTGATAGCGGTTCGTTCCATGGTTTGAAGAAGATATCTTTGAAGATGTTTAAGACATCGTCACCTTGATCCATCTGTAATGGGTTGGGATTAGTATAGGGGGATAATTGGGAGCACACAACATGTCAGAAAGGAGGACACTACAACACGACGAGAGAATTTGCTTTCTAGTTTGAATCTCCCTTTGGGGGTGTCTCTGCAGGGAGACGACAGACCTTAGTAATAGGCCTCACTAGGGTGTTATTCTTTGTACGGATTTTAACAACTCGTATAAGCCCGTCCTTTTCTGGATATGCTGCTATTATTACTCCCAGAGGCCAATGTGTTGGAGGAGTGTTTTCATCTTTGATCAGAACAACATCATTAATAGTTAAATTAACTTGTGGTTTTTTCCATTTAGATCTCTCTTGCAATTGGTGTAAATATCCTCGTTTCCACTGTTTCCAGAAGGTTTGTATTAACTGTTGAGTATATCTCCAGCGATTGGACGGAAGCACGTCCCTGTGTTCCGGCTTCGGAATTACAGATAAAGCTTGGCCGAATAATAAATGAGCTGGAGATAAAATTTCTAAATATTCAACGTTATTGCCAAGTGAACAAAGTGGACGGGAATTTAAACAGGCCTCTATTTGAGCCAGTAGAGTAGCTAATTCCTCATAAGTGCAAGACGTTTCACCTAAAATTCTTTTAAGATGGTGTTTCACTGATTTCACGCCGGCTTCCCATACACCTCCGAAATGAGGAGATGCCGGCGGGTTGAAATGCCAGTTTATGCCCTTTAGTACGAGCTGCTCGCCAACTTCGTTGGGATTTTGTTTAATAGCGCTTGCCAGATCGTTGTTTAGTTGGTTTCTTCCTCCAATAAAGTTGATTCCACAGTCCGAATATATGTCAGTACAGCGAACTCTTCTCGGTATGAATCTTTTAATGGCTGAAATGAATGTAGCACTTGTCAAGTCAAAGACCGCTTCTAAATGCATAGCCCTGGTTGCCATGCAGACGAACACACATAATGTATCCCTTGTAATTACGAGTACATGTGTGAGGAGATGTTTTGATCATAATAGGGCCGGCATAGTCCAATCCAATGAGTGAAGGGTTTACTTATATTAACCCGCGCCGATGGAAGCTTTCCCATAACTTGATTATAGGTTGATTTTCGATGGCGCGCACATATTACACATTGATGAATTCGTTTTGTGATTAGCCCCTTTGCGTTGAGAATCCAATATTCGTTGCGAGTAGCATTTAATGTCAGTGTGGGCCCGCCGTGTAGGGTTTCTGTGTGAAATTTGTCCACTATTAGCTGGCTTACATGACGATCACGCGGTAAAATAATTGGGAATTTATTCGAGTATGGAAGATTTGCTAATCGTCCACCTACACGTATCAATCCATCTGAGCTCAGATGTGGATTTAAGTTTAATAATTTGCTTTTTGATGGTATGGGTTGGTTTCTGGGTAGAAGAGTGTATTCTTGAGAGAATTCCAATTTCTGTACCAGTCGGAAAATTGTATAGTTTGCTTCTTGTAGCTCTGAAGTAGAAAGCCAACCAGTTCTCCTAGGGTGAGTTTTTCTAACATTGCTAGCGAATCGTAGAATCATGGCAGTAACGCGAATTAACTTGTGGAACGATGAAAATTTTTGCAAAAAGTCGTCATCCACTTTCGTCAAACAGACATGCATGGCCTCCCTCTTAGCATCTAAGTTCGTTGGATTGAGTGTGGTTGTTAATTTCGGCCATTTTTCAGATTCCTGACTTAACCATGCTGGGCCATGCCACCATAAGCTATTTTGTTTTATTTTAAGTTATCTGCAGTGCATCCGCGGGAAGCTACATCTGCCGGATTATGAATACTGCTAACATGATGCCAACAACTTGGCGGAACTGCATCTTGGATTTCAGACACCCTGTTTGCCACAAAGGTCTTCCAACGGGTTGCATGGTCTTGAATCCACTGTAAGGTAATCATCGAGTCAGTCCAAGCAAATAATAGTATTCCGGTTAGTTGCATATCTTTGAGCACGGTCGTCATTAATCGAGTTAATTGGCGCAACCATTGTTTTGGCCGTAAGCAGGTGACAGGTTACTTCTCCATTTTTGCGCTGAACACGTAGATACACTGCCGTGGCATAGGCTCTCACTGATGAGTCGCTGAATCCATGAAGTTGCATGCTTGTAACATGACATGACCATCCAACCCATCTAGGAATTTGTATATTCGTCAAATTTGATACCGAGGTTTTAAAGGCCTCCCATTATCGTTGAATATGTTCGCTTACAATTGCGTCCCATGCCATATTTGACATCCATAGTGTTTGTATTAATATCTTCGCTACTATTGTTATGGGTGCTAACCATCCCAAGGGATCAAATAACGATGATATTGCAGACAACATGGTTCGTTTAGTGTTTGCTGCAGATTGGAATAGTTTTGTGATTGCAAACGAGAAGTACTCGAATTCTGGATGCCACTTTAAACCCACAGTTTTTATTATTTCATTTTCCATCATGTCGAGCGAGGGCTTCAATTCCAGTTGATCTATGGGCAAGTCGATTAACAAATCCTTATTATTGCTTGCCCATTTACGTAGATTAAAGCCTCCTGACTTTAACATGCTAATTAATTGGTTTCTTAATATTTTGGCTTCATCGACTGAATCAGAGCCAGTCAAGACATTGTCGACGTAAAAATCTGTAAGTGCAACCTTGGCTGTTTCGGGCCATTTTGATTTACTGTCTTCAGCTAGCTGTTGCAAAGTTCGTACTGCTAAATATGGCGCCGATGTAGCGCCGAAAGTAACCGTCTTTAATTGATAGTCTTGTAGCTCGTTTGTATTTTCATGTTGCCACAGAATCCATTGATATGTTCGGTGTTCTGGATGTATCAAAATCATCTATACATTTTGACATGAATATGTCTTATCCCTGGGGTCTATTTGAAAGAATGTGCGGAGACGAAAATCGTTACCATGACTAATTACTGTTTAGCATACTTTTAGGATAAATTTTAGAAGCAAATTAAATTTACATTTAATTCTGCATACTTTAAAGTGAAAATATTATCGAAAGCTTTCTTAAGGTTAGAAAATTTTCGAGACATTTCTTTTGACATGAATATTTGTCGTTTTGCCAAAATGACTGTTTCGAGCACATACAT
Source organism: Thereva unica (assembly GCA_949987705.1). Classification (NCBI taxonomy): domain Eukaryota; kingdom Metazoa; phylum Arthropoda; class Insecta; order Diptera; family Therevidae; genus Thereva; species Thereva unica. The sequence continues at coordinate 1,157 of CATLJY010000333.1, read as the reverse complement.
TAACAAGAAGCTATGCTAGCAGCTTTTTTGCGTCCAAGATATCATAGCAGCTTTTTTTTGTTCAATCGCTGCGAGTTCTTGTTCCAAGAGTGAGAAAAAGTGTCCAGGATTTTTTACTTTGTGTGAGATTTTTTAAACAGCTTATGGGGTCCATCCAACTAGTTGTCCAAACTGAGTTGTGTAAAAAGTTGTTGTTTTGCCACAAACGCAATATTTTATAGGCAATTTGAAAGTTAAATGAAATTGTAGAAAATCCGCGACTAAGTTTTATAATAATAAAAATTGGAGAAAGATGATTTTTTAGATTAATTATAATTGTTTTTAATTATTAATATGAATATTTATATTTTTCAAAATATAAATTAAATTCTAAAAGTATAAATTATGAAAATAATTTAATATTATGTGAACTTTCATAATTTAAATTAAAAATAATGCAAAATAAACTTGCAAAAAAATATATTCTTCGAATTCAGGCTTAATTCATCCAAGTAGTTTGCCAAACTGCAATACACACAGTGCGACTAGTTGCCCAAACTCTAGGCCCCGCCCCCATAAAATTAAAAGATTTTGATTTATCCCAACTGAAACCCCAACTGTCAAATCAGTTTGCCAACTGCCCCACACACGATGCGATTCAGTGACAACACAACTCAGTTAGGACAACTAGTTGGCCTGTGGATGGGCCCCATTAGAAAAGGTGTGCTTGAGTCGTCCGTCGCGCGATATTTTTGTGTTTTCGAAGCGGGGCGGAATCAGAATCGATATCAGGGAATTTTCTTACTACGCAGTTTGCGGATTTAGTGTGGTGCGGCCGCGGTGGGTTTAGAATTTTGCAAAAGCACAATTTTTTTATTTTGAACGATTTCGTTTCGTGTGTTTGTATTCTGTTACATTGTGGAAAAGGATAAGGTGGTTGAAGGGTATGTATTGAAGCGAGCCAGATATATTTTGTTGTGTGCATTCCTTTCGACCCCCTCCAGGGGTTCTTTCCAATAAGAACAAGAAGGTGATTTCCAATAAGAACAAGAAACAAATAGACCCCAGGGATAAGACATATTCATGTCTACTGTGCCATCGAGAAGCCATGGCACTTCCCGTCTTTTTTTTTCTATGTCGGCTGTGATGGCAATTTTTTGTTTCCTCCACTTAAGGAC